>JARQWZ010005089.1:67500-87542 GCA_033150135.1 Gobio occitaniae
TGCGCTTCTATTGCAGTTGCAGGAGCTCATTCAAGTTCAGGAGATAAAATATGCAGTAACAACCGTCTAAAACATATTACTATATAATCATCATAAAGTAAACATTGTCATTATTCATCAGCATTAGTTCATAAACAATTGCGTGGCATAAATGTGCGCTGGAATAAGGCTTTGTTAACCCTGGGTAATCATCTCTGTAGACCCTGGAATAAGGCTTTGTTAACCCTGGGTTATCATCTCTGTAGACCCTGGAATAAGGCTTTGTTAACCCTGGGTTATCATCTCTGTAGACCCTGGAATAAGGCTTTGTTAACCCTGGGTTATCATCTCTGTAGACCCTGGAATAAGGCTTTGTTAACCCTGGGTTATCATCTCTGTAGACCCTGGAAAAAGGCTTTGTTAACCCTGGGTTATCATCTCTGTAGACCCTGGAATAAGGCTTTGTTAACCCTGGGTTATCATCTCTGTAGACCCTGGAATAAGGCTTTGTTAACCCTGAGTTATCATCTCTGTAGACCCTGGAATAAGGTTTTTTAACCCTGGGTTATCATCTCTGTAGACCCTGGAATAAGGCTTTGTTAACCCTGGGTTATCATCTCTGTAGACCCTGGAATAAGGCTTTGTTAACCCTGGGTTATCATCTCTGTAGACCCTGGAATAAGGGTTTTTAACCATGGGTTATCATCTCTGTAGACCCTGGAATAAGGCTTTGTTAACCCTGGGTTATCATCTCTGTAGACCCTGGAATAAGGCTTTGTTAACCCTGGGTTATCATCTCTGTAGACCCTGGAATAAGGGTTTTTAACCCTGGGTTATCATCTCTGTAGACCCTGGAATAAGGTTTTTTAACCCTGGGTTATCATCTCTGTAGACCCTGGAATAAGTTTTTTTAACCCTGGGTTATTATCTCTAAGGCCACTTTTAACCCTGGCCACTATTAACCCTGGGTTATCATCTCCGTAGACCCTGGAAAAAGGGTTTTTAACCCTGGGTTATCATCTCTGTAGACCCTGGAATAAGGGTTTTTAACCCTGGGTTATCATCTCTGTAGACCCTGGAATAAGGCTTTGTTAACCCTGGGTTATCATCTCTGTAGACCCTGGAATAAGGCTTTGTTAACCCTGGGTTATCATCTCTGTAGACCCTGGAATAAGGCTTTGTTAACCCTGAGTTATCATCTCTGTAGACCCTGGAATAAGGTTTTTTAACCCTGGGTTATCATCTCTGTAGACCCTGGAATAAGGCTTTGTTAACCCTGGGTTATCATCTCTGTAGACCCTGGAATAAGGCTTTGTTAACCCTGGGTTATCATCTCTGTAGACCCTGGAATAAGGGTTTTTAACCATGGGTTATCATCTCTGTAGACCCTGGAATAAGGCTTTGTTAACCCTGGGTTATCATCTCTGTAGACCCTGGAATAAGGCTTTGTTAACCCTGGGTTATCATCTCTGTAGACCCTGGAATAAGGGTTTTTAACCCTGGGTTATCATCTCTGTAGACCCTTGAATAAGGTTTTTTAACCCTGGGTTATCATCTCTGTAGACCCTGGAATAAGTTTTTTTTAACCTTGGGTTATCTCTAAGGCCACTTTTAACCCTGGCCACTATTAACCCTGGGTTATCATCTCCGTAGACCCTGGAAAAAGGGTTTTTAACCCTGGGTTATCATCTCTGTAGACCCTGGAATAAGGGTTTTTAACCCTGGGTTATCATCTCTGTAGACCCTGGAATAAGGCTTTGTTAACCCTGGGTTATCATCTCTGTAGACCCTGGAATAAGTTTTTTTAACCCTGGGTTATTATCTCTAAGGCCACTTTTAACCCTGGCCACTATTAACCCTGGGTTATCATCTCCGTAGACCCTGGAAAAAGGGTTTTTAACCCTGGGTTATCATCTCTGTAGACCCTGGAATAAGGATTTTTAACCCTGGGTTATCATCTCTGTAGACCCTGGAATAAGGCTTTGTTAACCCTGGGTTATCATCTCTGTAGACCCTGGAATAAGGCTTTGTTAACCCTGGGTTATCATCTCTGTAGACCCTGGAATAAGGGTTTTTAACCCTGGGTTATCATCTCTGTAGACCCTGGAATAAGGTTTTTTAACCCTGGGTTATTATCTCTAAGGCCACTTTTAACCCTGGCCACTATTAACCCTGGGTTATCATCTCTGTAGACCCTGGAATAAGGTTTTTTTAACCCTGGGTTATTATCTCTGTAGGCCCTGAAAAAAGGGTTTTTAACCCTGGGTTATCATCTCTAAGGCCTGGTTTCCCAGGGTTATTTACTAAAAGTGGGAACAGTATAATGCCAGATGTTTAAAGTGGCCCTGGATTTACAATTTCAAGTGAGATATAACAAAACCTGTAAACAACATGCAAACATCTCGAAGCCTTTCAGTGTGAGTGTGTCCTTTCTCGAGCTTGAGTGAGTGTGTTTGAGCAGTAACACTGAGAGATGACAGCTTGGGCCTCCGTCCAGCCTTTGGGGGAAGATGTGTCAGGATTCTGCAGGGTTTTGTTCTCCCTCCCTGTGCTCGAATCTCCTCTTTATGCGGAAACCACTAACAGGCCTCGGATCAGTGATCCTGAAAGAGCGCAGGAGCCTCTGCCATGTTTGCACTGGCTCTGTTTGATACGCCGTGTTATACAATTTATTTTTAACATCTGAATGAAGGTTTTGTTCTCCGACCTCTGAATGGGAGCTGTTGCCCATCGGAGGCTGGTGTGAAATCTGAATTTACATGTTTCGTTCCAGTCGACATGATGTGAACCAACAACACAAATAGATGCTTTTGTATGATTTCATAAGTCTTAGATTCAGCACTTTATGGATATGTTCAATGCCATAGTTCTTCAGTCCGGTTTAAAAAGCCTCCCAGCCAAAGGCTCTCTGACAAACCTAAACTATTATTTCTGGCCTGACATTCAAGAGATTTTCTGACATGTATGAGTGTGTTATGGTTGTGATTGCATTATTTGGCTATTTTGTTTCCCTATTGTACACCGATCAGGCATAACATTATGACATGAAGTGAATAACACTGATGATCTCTGTTAGTGGGTGGGATATATTAGGCAGCAAGTGAACATTTTGTCCTCAGATTTGATGTGTTAGAAGCAGGAAAAATGGGCAAGCGTAAGGATTAGAGCGAGTTTGACAAGGGCCAGATTGTGACGGGTCAGAGCATCAGTGAAGGACCAGTGGAGAACCGGCCACAGGGTCATGAAGGACCAGTGGAGAACCGGCCACAGGGTCATGAAGGACCAGTGGAGAACCGGCCACAGGGTCATGAAGGACCAGTGGAGAACCGGCCACAGGGTCATGAAGGACCAGTGGAGAACCGGCCACAGGGTCATGGAGGACCAGTGGAGAACCGGCCACAGGGTCATGGAGGACCAGTGGAGAACCGGCCACAGGGTCATGGAGGACCAGTGGAGAACCGGCCACAGGGTCATGGAGGACCAGTGGAGAACCGGCCACAGGGTCATGGAGGACCAGTGGAGAACCGGCCACAGGGTCATGGAGGACCAGTGGAGAACCGGCCACAGGGTCATGGAGGACCAGTGGAGAACCGGCCACAGGGTCATGAAGGACCAGTGGAGAACCGGCCACAGGGTCATGAAGGACCAGTGGAGAACCGGCCACAGGGTCATGGAGGACCAGTGGAGAACCGGCCACAGGGTCATGAGGGACCAGTGGAGAACCGGCCACAAGGTCATGAAGGACCAGTGGAGAACCGGCCACAGGGTCATGAAGGACCAGTGGAGAACCGGCCACAGGGTCATGGAGGACCAGTGGAGAACCGGCCACAGGGTCATGAAGGACCAGTGGAGAACCGGCCACAGGGTCATGAAGGACCAGTGGAGAACCGGCCACAAGGTCATGAAGAACCAGTGGAGAACCGGCCACAGGGTCATGAAGGACCAGTGGAGAACCGGCCACAGGGTCATGGAGGACCAGTGGAGAACCGGCCACAGGGTCATGAAGGACCAGTGGAGAACCGGCCACAGGGTCATGAAGGACCAGTGGAGAACCGGCCACAGGGTCATGGAGGACCAGTGGAGAACCGGCCACAGGGTCATGAAGGACCAGTGGAGAACCGGCCACAGGGTCATGAAGGACCAGTGGAGAACCGGCCACAGGGTCATGGAGGACCAGTGGAGAACCGGCCACAGGGTCATGGAGGACCAGTGGAGAACCGGCCACAGGGTCATGAAGGACCAGTGGAGAACCGGCCACAGGGTCATGAAGGACCAGTGGAGAACCGGCCACAGGGTCATGGAGGGTCATGGCGAAGGCTGGCCCATGTGGTCCGATCAGACGAGCTACTTAAAGGATCTGCTGCTAACATCTTGGTGCCAGATACCACAGCACACCTTCAGGGGTCTAGTGGAGGCCATGCCTCGACGAGTCAGCAAAAGGGGGACCAACACAAAATTAGGTCATAATGTTATGCCTGATCGGTGTATATGGATTGATTATTGCTAAGGCTTTTTGAAGTTGGATACTGCTCTTGGTTGCACATGGAGTGAATCCCTTATAGAGTTATGGGTAAGCTAGATCAATTTCTGGATCATCTTGCCCCGTCTGAGGTCAACTCTGACCGGTAATGTTGTCCATATGATCCTGCCTGCCCTTTATTGAGTGTGTGATTCACCACTGAAACGGTGTATTGTTGTATCATAAACACGTCTGCGCTTATTTTGTCTTAGACATCATATGAAGGTTTGCTCCTAGGAGACACTATACAATGTGATTATCCATATAGTGTCATATACGCACCCCATAGCCTCCGACCAGACCAATATACCAGGTGATAAGAACACAGTCCCCAATCCCATCACGTGTTTGGTTCATCTAGATGTCAGAGGGAACCATTTGAAGGATTTATGTCTAGTTCTCCTACAACAATGTAATGTTTTCGGGTTTGGAAACATGTGATGACTTCATTGCCTGGTCTTCGGTCCATCGGTTAATGGCACTTTTAATCTTTACCAGGGGAATCATAAACGTCTGCCGGAGTTTTGCTGGGGTTTTCACTCTGTGTGGAACGACTCTCTCCATACGGATCACGACTCTTCAGGGGAAAGGCACAGCGTTTAATGTCAGTGAAGGCATAAAGCAGGATTATATGATTCCAGTTTACCGTTTAGCAGACGCTCTTATCCATAGAGATCAAAACTATTTATCAGTTTAGAGTCAGAAATATTAGCTTTACTCAAGATTAAGCAAGAGTTCTAAAACGTAGAACAAAAGTTTATGGAAATGTTTTTTGTTTTTGTTAAAAAACGGTAACAAAAAAATGGTAACACTTTAGTTTTGGGTCCAATTCTCACTAATAGTAGCTTATTAGTAAGCATAATAGGATATTGGCTGTTTATTATTACATTATTAAGTACCAAATATTAATGCCTTATTCTGTACATCCCTTAATCATACACTGTAGGCAGGTTTATAATGACTGAGATCCCAAATGTGAGGTAGTTAGGGGGCTCCCCGAGAAAATGATGATTTCTATGATCTACAAATGTGCATTTTAAGATGCACAAAAAATGAGAAAACAGCTTGAAAACCCTGTCAGTGGCAGATATGACTGATATAGTTTTTCCATTTTCGTCAGTGAAGACAGTAAACATATGTTTAACTGATATTTATATGTTTTATGAATAATTTTTGTAGACATGTTAATTTACTGAAGGCTAACAGGAAAAATGTATTAAATTCATTTACAATATGCACATATTCATTACTAATCTTATGCCCAATACAGGCTGAAAAAAGCTTTTTTATTTACTGAGAGCTATATATTAATTTACAATCTGCTCACATTTATTACTAATATTACTTTGTTGATATTTCTTGTTTGTTAATTATATTATAAATGACATTACATAGGCCTATTTCAAATCAAAATGGCGAAATTAGACAAAAGTTTATTAATTTGGCTGAATATTTTTGTCATTTGTTTAACATTTCTGACGTACAGAAGCAGCTCAGATATGAAATGTTTAGTTTATCTTCATATCTCTCACTTGACGTCGAGTCGCTGCTAAAGTTCACCCTCAGCCTCAGCAGCTTCTGTGAACATAAAGCCCGCCTACTCTGATTTAATTGGTTTTCTCAAATACGTTGACATTGACGAGCGGTGACAGACCAATGAGAGCTCAGATCAACACACACACACACACACACACACCTCTGCTTCTGACGTGCGCCCAAACTTTTGACTGGTTCCGAATGAACCCCCCTCACTGCCAAAGGTCCAGAATTTAAGTCTGTTTTTTGTAATGAACAAGTGTTCTTTTAAGTAATGACGCCAATAGTGTTAATCAGGACCTCTGTATTTTTCTAATGTGTAGGCTATTTAATAAATGTTGTGAAATAATTGCCTAATATAGTATTAAAGGTAGGGTAGGTAGGATTTGGTTAAAAAACTTTTTTTCCACATTTGTTTAAACTTTCTTTATATATCAATACATATTTAAAATGTAAGTACTCTGAAAAAGAAAGTATGAAAATTGAGTGTCTGTAGACCTCTCACGACTGTTTTAAAGACAGCTCATTATTTCCATTCACTCCACCTTCTCCCTTCTGGGCTCTTTCCAGAGCCACGCCCCCAAAACACATGAACACGCCCACCGCGATCAGCTCAGCTGAAAGACGCATTATTAACCTGAGGCGAGCGGAGAAGAAGTGCAGTGACATCATGTCAGAATCACATGTAATAACAAATCTAACTTTATCATTATGAATATAAACAAATAAGATGTCTTTTAGTCGTCACTCTCAAGCTAGAATAACGATACTGGTAAAGTTTAAAATACACACACAACACAGTGTCTACGACACACACAGATACAAGATAAAAACATCAGTAAACATTGGTAGAGAATATAAAAACAAACCAAGGGCCGAAATAAACGTGCAGGTAAAGTTCCCGCTGAACATGGTAGAAGAGTTTAGACAGAGGGTAGCAGCTAAAGCTAACTTAGTTCTAAAGAAAGTTCCTGGATGCGGTGAACTAGCTTTAACACATTAATTTTGTTATCTAAAGTTACATTTTGCGAAATTCAACACGACAGCGATCAACTTGAGCTAAGCATATTGAGTATTTATCATCTCTACTAATGGTTCGCTAAGTGTATAACATTGTAACTTTATGCTAAGTAATGTTATGTTAGCTATATTAGGCAGCTACATGTGCTAGTGAGACATGCTTCATGAAAACATAAACCAAAAAAATGTATAATCAGAATGAAAGATGTCCAGCAGAAATACAGCCTCTTGAACTCAAACGGGTGCGCCAGGGTTGCCAGGTTTTCACAACAACATCCGCCCAATTGCTGCTCAAAACTAGCCCAAAACAAGCCCAATCGTGTTTCTACAGTAAAAATCGCGTTTGGGGGGTAAAATATGTGTCTTTTTGGTAGGGCTGCCTGCTAAAATTCGCAAATCCCGGGGCAAAACATCACATAATTGTGGTCGCTTCAACCCGCGGACATGAAAAACAGCTGCGGCAACAGTGTTGAAGTAGCCCTTGGCAACACTGGGGCGCATGTGGGCGGATCCTGAGCAAAAGCGGCGGTAGCCATGGTAACGAGAGAGAGTGACAGGCGCCCAAGCCAATCACTTGTTTCGGCCCGAAAGAAAATAATGTGCGGTGTTTATTGCAGATTAAAAAGTCTAGAGTCACTCGATTTTTATACTCTCTTTTTCAGAGTACTTACATTTTAATTATGTATTGACATATAAAGAAAGTTTAAACAAATTTGGACAAAAGTGTTTTAGATCATTCGGTTTCACTTTATTTTGATGGTCCCTTTAACACATTCTGTTGACTATAAATAACATTGCACCTACATGTCTACTAATTCTCATTAGAGTGTTAGTAGAGTATTAGTAGACTGGTAGGGTTAGGGTTAGAATAAGTTGACATGTACTTGCAAAGTTACTTATAGTCAGTAGAATGTCTGTTGGAGGACCATCACAATAAAGAGTTAGCAGACATTAAGCAGACAGTCTACTGATAATCTAATGAGAGTTAGTTGACATGTAGTGGCAAATTTACTTATAGTCAACATAATGTTCAAAAGGGACCATCAAAATAAAGTGTTACCGATCATTCTTACCTACCCTAACTTTAACACTACTTTAATGCAGCAAAGATACTGCACAGCATCAAGATCTTCTCATCTGAGCTGCCTGCGGTCTGTCAACGCTCACTCGTCAAAATATTTAAGATGACCAATCAAAAAGTAGGCGGGGCTTTATGTTCACTGAAGCTGCTGAGCGTGATTTCCAGCGAGACGCTTCAGTAAACGCTCATAAAGTGCGAGATAAGATGTAGCTAAACATTTCATATTTGGCAGCTGTTTTAGGATTGAAACTAATAAACTTTTATCTAATTTCACTATTTTGAATTGAAAATAGGCCTATATAAATTATATAATTTACGTTATTCATGTAATGTAATAATAAGCAACTGTTGATTAGAGAGGACAAAAAACAATAATAGGCATAATAAGATGAATTATAATGAATACATATTGTGAATGATTTAAAAATATATATTTAACTAGTGTTCGTAGCCTTCAGTAAATTAACTTGATTAACAAAAAATATGCTAAATATAAACTAACGCTGTTTACTTTCTTGACTGCTTTAGGAGGGGAAGAGACAGGAGAATGAGAGAAGAAGAACAGGAATTGACAAATAATCTACTGCCCAATGACTTGGTTTAAAGCTATTTCTCATTCATTTTTTGGCCTTCAAATGTCCTAAAATGCACAGATGTAGATCAGAGAAATCTAAATGTTCTCGGGGAAGCATGCCCTGAACCCCCCTGACTACTGTGTGTGTGTGTGTGTGTGTGTGTGTGTGTGTGTGTGTGTGTGTGTGTGTGTGCACTTTATTATTAAATATGCTAAAGCACCTTTGTTTACTGACCAAATAGTGATCATACAAATGTTAGAAAATAGCCTGTTAAGGCAGACAAGATACTCCAGCACAAATTGGTGCATAAAAAAGTCACCAAAATGAAGTATTTGAACCTCATAATTAATTACAAAATGGAAATGGGTCTGAAAAAGGTCCACTTTTTGAAAAAAAGCTTCTACTAGGCTAGCTTCGGGCCTGTACTGTATATATAATACAGTATGTACATAATAAACACACGTTGTACATAAATAAAGAACAAAGATACAAATGAAAAACAGTACTTTTCAGGTTTTAAGTCTAAACTAGATTTTCGGTACAGAAATGTAAAATATCACTTCATAATCTTCAGTGTGTAAATATAGACGAACCTTTATTAAAGTTATTCAGTCAAAAGTCTTTTGTCATCTCGTCTTTTATGAGAAAACGTTTCCCTGCCATTGATGAGATTTTCCTGTGTTTTCTCTGTTATACGCTACAGAACGAGTACAGAATCTCCTGATCAAACACAGGGGAAGAAGACGCACAAACAGCAGATGCATATGTAAAATAATGCGATCATTAAACATATAAATCAAAACTGCCTAAAGTTACTGAATGAACTGTTGCCCCAGGATGAGCTCTGGGACTGAAGCTCTGAGGTGTTGATGGACTCGATCTACACAGCTGTTCTGAATCACATCTGGATGGAAGTTAGTCACAATTTTCTTTATAATTTTTTTTCATGAAACTTACATTCAAGTGTTGCATGAAACTAGGGTCTGTTCTTTCTTTTGATATATTGCATATTCAGAAATTCACATAATGAGATATTCTGTGGGCCATGAAACTTGTGAACATGACCAAAAACCCTGCCGCTGGCTGGCATATTTCATGTTTACGTTCATTTAAGACATGACCGACTATGTTTACGATGATACTCGACAAGACCTCCATTTTGACATCATATTGTGTGAATGTTCGTGCGCGGTGAGACGAGCGTTCATATCTGTGCGGATATATCGGGACAGGTCCAACCATCCATCCATCCATCTATCCATCCATCCATCCATCCATCTATCCATCCATCCATCCATCCATCCATCCGTCTATCCATCCATCCATCCATCCATCCGTCTATCCATCTGTCTATCCATCCCTCCGTCTATCCATCCATCCATCCATCTGTCCATCCATCCATCCATCCATCCGGCTATCCATCCATCCATCCGTCCGTCCATCTATCCATCTGTCTTTCCATCCATCCGTCCATCCATCCATCCATCTGTCCGTCCATCCATCCATCCGTCCATCCATCCATCCGTCTATCCATCCATCCGTCTATCCATCCGTCCGTCCATCCATCCGTCTATCCATCCATCCATCCATCTGTCCGTCTATCCATCCATCCATCCATCCATCTGTCCGTGTCCATCCGTCCGTCTCTCCATCCATCAATCCATCTGTCCATCCGTCTATCCATCTATCCGTCTATCCATCCATCCAACTGTACATCCATCCGTCTATCCATCCATACGTACATCCAGCCATCTGTCCATCTATCTATCCGTCGTCCTTCCATCCATCCGCCTGTACGTCCATCCATCCATCCATCCATCCATCCGTCTAACCATCAATCCATCCATCCATCCATCCATCCGTCGTCCATCCATCCATCCATTTGTCCATCCATCCGCCCGTACGTACGTCCGTCCATCCATCCATCCATCCATCTAACCATCAATCCATCCATCCATCCATTATCTGTCTATCTTTCTATCCGTCCATCCATCGGCCCGTACGTCCGTCCATCCATCCGTCCTTCCATCCATCCATCATCCATCCGTCCATCCGTCTATCCATCCATCTGTCCATCCATCCATCCGTCTGTTTATCCAGCCATTCATCAATCTACCCATCCATCCATCATCCATCCATCCATCTGTCCATCCATCTTTCCATCCATCCAACTGTACATCCATCCATCTATCCATCCGTCTATCCATCCATCTGTACATCCATCCATCCATCCGCCCATCCATCCATCCATCTATCCGCCCGTACGTACATCCAGCCATCTGTCCATCCATCCGCCCGTACGTCCATCCATCCATACGTCTATCAACCATCAATCCATCCATCCGTCTAACCATCAATCCATCCATCCATCCATCCATTATCTGTCTATCCATCCATCCATCTATCCCTCCATCCATCCATCCAACTGTACATCCATCCATCCGTCCGTCTGTCTATCCAGCCATCCATCAATCTACTCATCCATCCATCATCCGTCCATCCATCATCCGCCCATTCCATCTGTCCGTTCATCCATCCATCATCCAACCATCCATCCGTCAACCCGTCCATCTGTCTATCCATCCATCCATCCGTCTATCCATTCGTCCATCCATTCGTCCATCCATCTGTCCGTCCGTCCATCCATCATCTGACCATCCTTCCATCCATCCATTTATTCAGCTTTCAGATGATGTATACATTTCAATTTCAGGCTATACCTGCCAATGGCGTTACCAATCAGCGATTGGCTCTTTTACTTAGAAGGCGGGACTTGTTCTGCCATATTGCGCGTTGCCCATTCCTGGTAATATGAGAACACATCTTTGCATATCTAAAATCTTTGTCAGAGACACGTTTTTTTCCGTTGGATTCGTTTAGAGCAAATACAGACGGGCAATACTAGAACGGGATTTATTTTTAGACGACATGCGTCTTACTTCTGGCTTGAGGGAAACAATGAAATACAATTTCTAATAAAAGTAATGTATGTCTATATGCATCAGATCGACACTGCGCCATGATTTTTCATTTGTGCCTGAAAAACAGTTCAAATTAGGTTGAAGGTGTGTCTTGTAATCACTTTGAGAAACGATAACCCATTATTTTTCCTCACTAAAGAAGATGTCAGATGAGCAGCCCGACGCCCTTTGAACTGTGCATCATAAAGTGGTTTTCCAGGCTTCCGGGTCAATAAATGCACAGGTTTGAAGGAGCGACTGCGTTCATAAGAGCCCAGCGGGGTCACCCAGGGGTCACACAGACAATCATTCTTTATGAAGTCCATCACACCGTCCAACACGCGCCTCGTGTCCCTTGGGGGCGCGGAAATACAGCTCTCCATCATTCCCTAAATCGCATAAGGAATTCCATGATCAAACTATCACGGAAATTCGATTTGGACCGAGCGCTAGCCGCGTGTGATGAAAGGTGCGCTTGTGCTCGCTCCTGGTGGCAATAATCAGAAATATAAACGCAAGCCAAGGAAACGCAACTGTGCTGTCCGACTGTGTGCATTGGATTATAAGAGCGGCGTTTTCCCAGGATTATTCCATAAAGCCTTACAGCTCCGGCTCCAAAGCCCGTGTTTTATTAGCCGCTCCTCCCTTTGCACATTACCACAGCAGTGTAATTTCAGCTCGGGCGGAATGATTTCAGGATTCCTGGAGCCAAATCTGTTTTTATGGCCCTAAACGGCCCAGACCTAATGACCCCGTCTAATTACAAAGAGTCAATATTGTTACGTTCTAATCTCATTCCAATCACAAGCCGAGCGCTCGCTCACAGGCCTGATCCAGCTCCGGAAACACTGCCAGGACCGGAGCGGCTTCCCAGATCTTTTTATTACGTTTGTGGGAATTAAAATGTTCTCAAATAAATGCTTTATGAATAAAAAAAATCCCTGTTTAGCCCTAAAGTTAAATGTCTGGTGTGATCTGAGAAGGGCAGCCTCAAACAGATCCTGATGGATGAGGAGCGGAGCAGTCGATAGGAGAGGACGGGACTTTATTAACGTCTCCAATTAGACATGAGATCAATATCACAGTGACATCCTGCCGATGAAGAGCTTCTCACACACTCACCTGACAGAATCAAATGGTAAATGGACTGCATTTATATAGCGCTTTCAACAGACCCATGGCCATCCAAAGCGCTTTACATCTCACACTCACCCATTCATACACTGACGGCGGTGTCAGCCAAACAAGGCTCAGGTGGAACCGGGGATTGAACCACCAACCTTCCGGTTTGTAAATCGAACACACACTCACCTGACCGAATCAAACACACACTCACCTGACCGAATCAAACACACACTCACCTGACCGAATCAAACACACCCTCACCTGACCGAATCGAACACACACTCACCTGACCGAATCAAACACACACTCACCTGACCGAATCAAACACACACTCACCTGACCGAATCGAACACACACTCACCTGACCGAATCGAACACACACTCACCTGACCGAATCGAACACACACTCACCTGACCGAATCGAACACACACTCACCTGACGGAATCAAACACACACTCACCTGACCGAATCGAACACACGCTCACCTGACCGAATCAAACACACACTCACCTGACCGAATCGAACACACGCTCACCTGACCGAATCGAACACACGCTCACCTGACCGAATCAAACACACACTCACCTGACCGAATCGAACACACACTCACCTGACCGAATCGAACACACACTCACCTGACGGAATCAAACACACACTCACCTGACCGAATCAAACACACACTCACCTGACCGAATCGAACACACACTCACCTGACGGAATCAAACACACACTCACCTGACCGAATCAAACACACACTCACCTGACCGAATCGAACACACACTCACCTGACGGAATCAAACACACACTCACCTGACCGAATCAAACACACGCTCACCTGACCGAATCGAACACACACTCACCTGACCGAATCAAACACACACTCACCTGACCGAATCAAACACACGCTCACCTGACCGAATCGAACACACACTCACCTGACAGAATCAAACACACACTCACCTGACCGGATCAAACACACACTCACCCGACCGAATCAAACACACACTCACCCGACCGAATCAAACACACACTAACCTGACCGAATCAAACACACACTCATCTGACCGAATCAAACACACACTCACCTGACCGAATCAAACACACTCACCTGACCGAATCAAACACACACTCACCTGACCGAATCAAACACACTCACCTGACCGAATCAAACACACACTCACCTGACCGAATCAAACACACACTCACCTGACAAAATCGAACACACGCTCACCTGACTGAATCAAACATAAACTCACCTGACCGAATCGAACACACGCTCACCTGACCGAATCAAACACACACTCACCTGACCGAATCAAACACACACTCACCTGACCGAATCGAACACACACTCACCTGACCGAATCGAACAGACTCTCACCTGACCGAATCGAACACACACTCACCTGACCGAATCAAACACACTCACCTGACCGAATCAAACACACACTCACCTGACCGAATCAAACACACACTCACCTGACCGAATCGAACACACACTCACCTGACTGAATCGAACAGACTCTCACCTGACCGAATCGAACACACACTCACCTGACCGAATCAAACACACTCACCTGACCGAATCAAACACACACTCACCTGACCAAATCGAACACACACTCACCTGACCGAATCGAACACACACTCACCTGACCGAATCGAACACACACTCACCTGACAGAATCGAACAGACTCTCACCTGACCGAATCGAACACACACTCACCTGACCGAATCGAACACACACTCACCTGACCAAATCGAACACACACTCACCTGACCGAATCGAACACACACTCACCTGACCAAATCGAACACACACTCACCTGACCAAATCGAACACACACTCACCTGACCGAATCAAACACACACTCACCTGACCGAATCGAACACACACTCACCTGACCGAATCGAACACACACTCACCTGACCGAATCAAACACACACTCACCTGACCGAATCGAACACACACTCACCTGACTGAATCGAACAGACTCTCACCTGACCGAATCGAACACACACTCACCTGACCGAATCAAACACACTCACCTGACCGAATCAAACACACACTCACCTGACCGAATCGAACACACACTCACCTGACCGAATCGAACACACACTCACCTGACCGAATCAAACACACACTCACCTGACCGAATCGAACACACACTCACCTGACAGAATCGAACACACACTCACCTGACCGAATCGAACACACACTCACCTGACCGAATCGAACACACACTCACCTGACAGAATCGAACACACACTCACCTGACAGAATCGAACACACACTCACCTGACCGAATCGAACACACACTCACCTGACAGAATCGAACAGACTCTCACCTGACCGAATCGAACACACACTCACCTGACCGAATCGAACACACACTCACCTGACCGAATCGAACACACACTCACCTGACCGAATCGAACACACACTCACCTGACCAAATCGAACACACACTCACCTGACCGAATCGAACACACACTCACCTGACCAAATCGAACACACACTCACCTGACCAAATCGAACACACACTCACCTGACCGAATCAAACACACACTCACCTGACCGAATCGAACACACACTCACCTGACCGAATCGAACACACACTCACCTGACCGAATCAAACACACACTCACCTGACCGAATCGAACACACACTCACCTGACTGAATCGAACAGACTCTCACCTGACCGAATCGAACACACACTCACCTGACCAAATCGAACACACACTCACCTGACCGAATCGAACACACACTCACCTGACCAAATCGAACACACACTCACCTGACCAAATCGAACACACACTCACCTGACCGAATCGAACACACACTCACCTGACCGAATCGAACAGACACTCACCTGACCGAATCAAACACACACTCACCTGACCGAATCGAACACACACTCACCTGACCGAATCAAACACACACTCACCTGACCGAATCAAACACATACTCACCTGACCGAATCGAACACACAAACACACGGAGACGGCAGCACTTGTGTTAGCAGGAAATGCGGAATAGCTCATAAACTGATACGGCACCGCAGGGAATGTGCTTTAAAGACAAGCCACGTTTATTTCTGCAGCACTTTATACAGCTCAGATCGATTCACAGCAGCTTCACAGAGACACTCTAGCATAAAAACTCTGAGACAATCGGTTACATCAAATTCTTTAAGTTAACATTTTTAACAATTAAGTAAGCAGAACTTGCATATTTTTAGTTTGTAATCATAATTCCTCTGAACTTGAAATATTTGAGTAAACAAATACATTTAACTTAAAAGTGCTCAATCCATCCATCTCTCCATCCATCTGTCCATCTGTCCGTCCATCCATCCATCCATCTGTCCGTCCATCCATCCATATGTCTATCCATCCGTCTGTCCATCCATCATCCATCCATCCATCCATCTGTCCATCCATTCATGTATCCATCCATCTGTCCATCTGTCCGTCCATCCATCCATCCATATGTCTATCCATCCGTCTGTCCATCCATCATCCGTCCATCCATCCATCTGTCCATCCATTCATCTATCCATCCATCTGTTCATCCGTCCGTCCATCATCCATTCATCTGTCTATCCATTCATCTATCCATCCATCTGTCCATCCATCTGTCCGTACGTCTATCCATCCATCATCTGTCCGTCCATCCATCTGTCATCCATCATGTCTGTACGTCTATCCATCCATCCATCTGTCCATCCATCCGCCCGTATGTCCATCCATCTGTCCATACGTCTGTCCATCCGTCTATCCATCCGTCTATCTAGCCATCCATCTGTTTGTCCGTCCATCCATCATCTGACCATCCATCCTTTCGCCAATCAATTTGTCCATTTGTCCATCTGTCGGACCATCCATCCTTCCATCCATCCATCTATTCATCCGTCTGTCCATCCATCATCCGACCATCCATCCTTCTGCCTATCCATCCATCCATCCATCCATCTATCCATCTATCCATCCATCCGTCTGTCCATAAATCCATCTGTTCGTTCGTCCATCTATCCATCTGTCTATCCATCCGTCCATCCTTCTGCCCCCCGTCCATCCATCCATCCATCTGTCCATCGGTCCTTCCATCAATGGAAACTTGGCTAGCTTTAACTAGCTAATTCAATAAATGCTACCTTGCTAATTGGTAACACAATGCTTTGATAGCATTAGCAGAACACCTACTGAATGAGTGCAGCGATACATTTAACACACAGTGTATCTGTTCTCAAACCCTCACTCGACTGTTCCCAAACCCCCACTCGACTGTTCTCAAACCTCCACTCGACTGTTCTCAAACCTCCAATCATCAGTTCTCAAACCTCCACTCGTCTGTTCTCAAGCCTCCAATTGTCTGTTCTCAAACCTCCACTCGTCTGTTCTCAAACCTCCACTCATCTGTTCTCAAACCTCCACTCATCTGTTCTCAAACCTCCAATCATCAGTTCTCAAACCTCCACTCGACTGTTCTCAAACCTCCAATCATCTGTTCTCAAACCTCCACTCATCTGTTCTCAAACCTCCAATCATCAGTTCTCAAACCCCCACTCGACTGTTCTCAAACCTCCACTCGACTGTTCTCAAACCTCCAATCATCAGTTCTCAAACCTCCACTCGTCTGTTCTCAAGCCTCCAATTGTCTGTTCTCAAACCTCCACTCGTCTGTTCCCAAACCCCCACTCGTCTGTTCTCAAACCTCCACTCATCTGTTCTCAAACCTCCAATCATCAGTTCTCAAACCTCCACTCGTCTGTTCTCAAGCCTCCAATTGTCTGTTCTCAAACCTCCACTCGTCTGTTCTCAAACCTCCACTCGACTGTTCTCAAACCTCCACTCGACTGTTCTCAAACCTCCACTCGACTGTTCTCAAACCTCCACTCGACTGTTCTCAAACCTCCACTCGACTGTTCTCAAACCTCCACTCATCTGTTCTCAAACCTCCACTCGACTGTTCTCAAACCTCCACTCGACTGTTCTCAAACCTCCATTCGACTGTTCTCAAACCCCCACTTGTCTGTTCCTCCACTCGTCTGTTCCTCCACTCGTCTGTTCTCAAACCTCCACTCGTCTGTTCTCAAACCTCCACTCATCTGTTCTCAAACCTCCACTCGTCTGTTCCCAAACCTCCACTCGACTGTTCTCAAACCTCCACTCGTCTGTTCTCAAACCTCCACTCGTCTGTTCTCAAACCTCCACTCAACTGTTCTCAAACCTCCACTCGTCTGTTCTCAAACCTCCACTCGTCTGTTCTCAAACCTCCACTCGACTGTTCTCAAACCTCCACTCGACTGTTCTCAAACCTCCACTCGTCTGTTCTCAAACCTCCACTCGACTGTTCTCAAACCTCCACTCGACTGTTCTCAAACCTCCACTCGTCTGTTCTCAAACCTCCACTCGACTGTTCTCAAACCTCCACTCGACTGTTCTCAAACCCCCACTTGTCTGTTCCTCAACTCGTCTGTTCCTCCACTCGTCTGTTCTCAAACCTCCACTCGTCTGTTCTCAAACCTCCACTCGTCTGTTCTCAAACCTCCACTCGACTGTTCTCAAACCTCCACTCGTCTGTTCTCAAACCTCCACTCGACTGTTCTCAAACCTCCACTCGTCTGTTCTCAAACCTCCACTCGTCCGTTCCCAAACCTCCACTCGACTGTTCTCAAACCTCCACTTGTCTGCTCTCAAACCTCCACTCGACTGTTCTCAAACCTCGACTCGTCTGTTCTCAAACCTCCACTCGACTGTTCTCAAACCTCCACTCGACTGTTCTCAAACCTCCACTCGACTGTTCTCAAACCTCCACTCGACTGTTCTCAAACCTCCACTCGTCTGTTCTCAAACCTCCACTCGTCTGTTCTCAAACCTCCACTCGTCTGTTCTCAAACCTCCACTCGACTGTTCCCAAACCTCCACTCGACTGTTCTCAAACCTCCACTCGTCTGTTCTCAAACCTCCACTCATCTGTTCTCAAACCTCCACTCGACTGTTCCCAAACCTCCACTCGTCTGTTCTCAAACGTCCACTCCACTGTTCTCAAACCTCCACTCGTCTGTTCTCAAACCTCCACTCGTCTGTTCTCAAACCTCCACTCGACTGTTCTCAAACCTCCACTCTTCTGTTCTCAAACCCCCACTTGTCTGTTCTCAAACCTCCACTCGACTGTTCACAAACCCCAACTTGTCTGTTCCTCCACTCGACTGTTCTCAAACCTCCACTCGACTGTTCTCAAACCTCCCCTCGACTGTTCTCAAACCTCCACTCGACTCTTCTCAAACCTCCACTCGACTGTTCTCAAACCTCCACTCGACTGTTCTCAAACCCCCACTTGTCTGTTCCTCCACTCGACTGTTCTCAAACCTCCACTCGACTGTTCTCAAACCTCCACTCGTCTGTTCTCAAACCTCCACTCGTCTGTTCTCAAACCTCCACTCGTCTGTTCTCAAACGTCCACTCGACTGTTCTCAAACCTCCACTTGTCTGTTCTCAAACCCCCAATTGTCTGTTCTCAAACCTCCACTCGACTGTTCACAAACCCCAACTTGTCTGTTCCTCCACTCGACTGTTCTCAAACCTCCACTCGTCTGTTCTCAAACCTCCACTCGACTGTTCTCAAACCCCCACTTGTCTGTTCTCAAACCTCCACTCGACTGTTCTCAAACCCCCACTGGTCTGTTCCTCCACTCGACTGTTCTCAAACCTCCACTCGACTGTTCTCAAACCTCCACTCGTCTGTTCTCAAACCTCCATTCGTCTGTTCTCAAACCTCCACTCGTCTGTTCTCAAACCTCCACTCGTCTGTTCTCAAACCTCCACTCGACTGTTCTCAAACCTCCACTCGTCTGTTCTCAAACCCCCAATTGTCTGTTCTCAAACCTCCACTCGACTGTTCACAAACCCCAACTTGTCTGTTCCTCCACTCGACTGTTCTCAAACCTCCACTCGACTGTTCTCAAACCTCCACTCGACTGTTCTCAAACCTCCAGTCGACTGTTCTCAAACCTCCACTCGTCTGTTCTCAAACCTCCACTCGACTGTTCTCAAACCTCCACTCGACTGTTCTCAAACCTCCACTCGTCTGTTCTCAAACCTCCACTCGTCTGTTCTCAAACCTCCACTCGACTGTTCTCAAACCTCCAGTCGTCTGTTCTCAAACCTCCACTCGTCTGTTCTCAAACCTCCACTCGACTGTTCTCAAACCTCCACTCGACTGTTCTCAAACCTCCACT
>JARQWZ010005090.1:0-87505 GCA_033150135.1 Gobio occitaniae
CGATAATAGTTTTTGTGCGCAAAAAAACCTAAATAACGACTTATATAATGATTACGATTTCAAAACACAGCCTCATGAAGCTTTGAAGCGTTATGAATCAGTCAGTCGAATCATGATTCGGATCGCGTGTCAAACCGCCAAACTGCTGAAATTTGGCGATTCAAACTGCTGAATCGACTCAGTGATTCATAACACTTTGAAGCTTCATGAGGCCGTGTTTTGAAATCGTCATCACTATATAAGTCATTATTTAGGGTTTTTTTGCGCACAAAAACTATTCTCGCCGATTCATAAAGTTATTTTAGAACCACTGTAGTGAGATGGACTTTGTAAAGACGTCTTTTGTACCTTTTAAGGGTCTTGAGAGTGTAAAGTGCATTGTGCCAATGGAGGCCTTTCAGAGCCATCAGATTTCAACTAAAATATCTTCATTTCTGTTCCGAAGATGAACGGAGGTCTGACGGTGTCGAACGACATGAGGGTAAGTCATTAATGACAGAATTTTCATTTTTGGGTGAACTAACCCTTTAAGAATTTGCACATGGTTGTCTGAAAGCATATTAAAAACACCACATAGACACATAAACATTAAAAACTTAAAACTTTAAGAGTGTAGAAAACACCAAAATTTGCTCTTTTGACTTGAGCTACTAAGCTAGAACCACCTAATCAAGATTTGCACAGGCAAACTCACATCTTCAGAAAATGTAAAAATGTATATATTTAATGCCTACAACAGCCCAAAATGCAGAAAGGTATGATTATGTGATCATTTATTGTAGTATTTTTCTTAACTGTATGTCACTGTCAGCTATGACCAAGCGATTGAAGTGCTGGAGAACCAGTTGCTCACGAGAAAATGAGCACTTCACACAACAGCGTGGAGGAGGACGGGGCCCGCTGGGGTTAAGGGCCCTACAATACAAAGATCTACAGGTGTAGATGTCTGAGGCATGAGGCCAAATAGTTCTGATGCCATTTTTGGACATGGCGAATTTTGTTCCCTATTTATACGATCTGTATTGTATGGTTTATAGAGAGGTATGTATTTATGGCAAATTTGATATTAGCATTTATACACTAAAAAGGGAAATGAAGTGTTTTGTACCACTCTGAAATATTGGCATCATTATCATGTTTGCATATGTCACCAAATGTGTGTGGATCTATAAAACCTTGCTTTTATGCACACATATATAAACAATTAGTTACAAATGACACTATTTTACAGACTAAATACTGAAAGAGAGAGAGACATAATGAGCCAAATAATGCACTCACCCCATTTCACCAAAGCTGTTTCACATCAATGTCGTGCCTGAATATTTGAAATAGTCAAAGGAGCATGTCTGATATTTGTTAATTGTTTAGCTGGACTGCAAACGCATTTTTTTATTTGACTCATGAATGACCTGAATGGTTTGTTAACACTAAAATGAGATTTGTGTAAACAGGGTAGTGTGTACAAGTGCCCCTTAAGATTGCAGTTTTTTTATTATTATTGAAATGTAATTTACACATACAGAATCCAGTTAAGATGCCTCAGAGTACTCTGGCCTCAGGATTTTATAAGGCTCTTATATGTGAATTCTTGTATGTTTTTGGATTTTCCTAATAACACTCTTTTTTAAAACAATTAAAGTGTGTCTGTATTCTTTCACAGTGTATATAAGTTATGAACAAACGTTCTCCCAGTAGTGTTAAAGGCACAACATGTACGATATTCAAAAACCACTAGAACAATGTTATATATTTTGTTGACCTGTGTACTTGCGTAGCCACTATGATGATTAGCCCCCCCCCCCCCCCAGTTTATTATACAAATATAATAATATTTATTAAATAACAGTTTAACAGTTTCAATTATTTTAACGTAATTACAAAATTATTATAACATCTCAAATGCTAAAATAAATAAAATGTGTTTTTTTTCTACAGGCTTGATGAGTATATATGTGTATATGATGAGTGTATATGATGAGTTTGATTGACAGCTGTGTTAGGCAAATTAGGTGTCAGACTGTCTCTTGTTTGTCGCGCGGCTCGCGCCTGTGAGTTCATGAAGTGTGTTTACCTATTCACTTAGCCTATATTTCGCAGTTGTGTGATAGATAAACAGCAGTGATGCAAAATTCTATAGAAAGGACTTTTAAAAACTCGCATTAACTCGGGAGAGAACCCGTCCATCAGGCCGCAAGTAACAGGAAGACTTTTCTATTCCAAGCGCAGGTTCATTCTGTAAAGCTGGGAACACACCATCAGTGTATGTCAGTTGTGATAGAGTAGGGGTCTGGTGTGTGGCACAAAGTTGTGACGCAATTCGACCTGAGGTTCGAATCCGGCTTTTGCTGAACTCGCTGTACTTCCTTTTCCCATCACATATCAGATCGGAAAGGCGTTTATTTTCAATTAAAAATGAAGAAAATATTCGAAAAGTGGAAATCAAGTGTCTAACGGTTGTTGTAACCGCTTTTGTATGTGGACAGGTAGTAGCTACAGTTTTGGTTTATGTTGACAGTGACAAGTGTGAAAGTGCCCGCTCACTTTTGCCCAGGCCCGACCTAAAATACAATTCTGCCTACACCACTGTCCCAAATGTCCCAGAAAACGGACTGTGAGTCGCCTATCAATGACATCATACCCGCGTTACCCTCGATATCCGATTGTCCAAAGCCGCTTTAATATCTGATGTGTTTTATTAGACACTGTTTGGATCATTGATGGACAGAAACTAATGATTGTTCTCCAGCTCAACACAGTTAGTCTTATTGTTTAAATCTGGTGTTGTTGATTTACCGCGAAATGATCTCGCTCACTGCAGTGTGAACAAGTGTCTCATAGTAGCGCCGAATGAACGCACAAAGTAGCATTATAGCATCACTTTAACACACTCAAATATGTGTAATATGATAAAACAGCGCTGCGTTCCCCCACACACACATGAGCGGGATAAGCGGAAGAAGCGCTCGTCTGCGGCGCTTTTATATTTTGAAGAATGTTTGTGACAAAGCAGATAGAGCAACCATTGACTACCATAGTATCTTTTCCCCCTACTATGGTAGTCAATGGTTGCTCTCTCTGTTTGGTTACCAGCATTCTTCAAAATATCTTCTTTTGTGTTCAGCGGAACAAAGAAACTCATACAGGTTTGGAACAACTTGAGTGTGAGTAAATGATGACAGAATTAAAATTTTTTGGGTGAACTATCCCTTTAAGCTACGCCTTTGTTTTGAATAAGTGACCTCTAGTGGAGAAAATTACATATTGTGCCATTAATAGAGCATTTGTTCAAAGTAATGACCTTTATTAACTTTATCAAAACAGCAGAGAAACATTATTCATTCACCATTCATTTAATTTTTTAATGTTACTGCTTGTTTCAGGATGTTGAGAACATTCAAAGGTAACAATCCTTTAATGTTTGTAAAATGATCAGATGGAATGTTCCCTTAACATTCACACTACAAAGAAAAAATATTTCTAATGCGTTTAAAAACTGGACGTTTTGAATGTTCAGAGAACAAGTTTCATAACTTAATGGGAACAAGCAAAACGTTCTTAGAACATATTTTTGCTAGCTAGGAATATATATATATATATATATATATATATATATATATATATATATATATATATATATATATATATATATATATATATATATATATATATATATATATATATATATATATATATATATATATATATATATATATATATATATATATATATATATATATATATATATATATATAGCCAGTTGTTCAAAAGGTTTAATCTGGATCAGAATGATCTGGATTTGGAAATCCCATGTTCTGCTATCCAGGATCAGGTAATCCATCTTGCTTTTGTGCTGGTTTTTCAAAGCAAAATTAAATAATCTTGATGCAGATACACACTTGACAGCAAATTTTGATTTAGTTTTAGTCATAGTCTTTTGACTAAAATGTCATTTAGTCATATTTTATTCACCTGAATAGTTTTTAGTTTTAGTCAACTAAATATCATAAGATTTTAGTCGACTAAAGCTACAGTAGATTAAGTCGACTAAAATCTAAAGAGTTTAGTTAAATTGTAATGCATTATTTGAGCATTTAAGCATTACATAACCGACTGTTACTTAAATACATGTCAAAACTGACATTTTGCCACAACTGTGTTTTTGATCATTCCAGTGCAAAAATACACGAACAAGAGCTCAATTCACTTTTCTTGTTTGTTTTAAAATATATATAATTTTGCACTTCTGTTTTAGTTAGTATAGCAGGTTAAGCTAAAGCTTCAAATAAACTTAAGTAATTTTTTAGTTAATTATTTTTTAGTTTATTTATTTCAGTTAACATTTATTTAATTTCAAGAAGCCTAATACCTTTTTTTAATGGTTTTAGTGAAATAGCCTATTATAATCCTGATCCTTTATTGAACAATATGTGTCAAATCCTGTTCTTAGTCTTTCCTCCTGACTATGAATTAAATTGGAATTAAATGAAATACAGTTTATGGTATAAACAAAAACTTATAATGCGTGACTTGTAATTATAAACAACCTGGAAATACACCGGGACTCTTATTTTGAAATGTCTGCACCTGCTCGTTTAGATGAGGGAGATAAAATATGTTGTTACAACCATAGATATACATAATAAAGACTCAATGTCTTATGGCGGAGTCTCTAACGTCATCAGCGGCAGCCATCTTGTCACAGGCAAGCTTTCTCTGTGGTCCCTGATGTAAGGCGAGTGATCTGAACACAAATACTCTTATCTCGCTGAAATCTTGACGGATTTACAAATGGTTTGGTTTCTTACAAACGTTATTAATGTGGCTATAATTCTGGATGCTTGAACAAATTATGAATATTTTTCATAAGTATGTAGTGTCATAACTACATCTCTGACGTTTATAACAAACCAAACAGTTTGAATATCGGTAGAAAATCTAGCAAGTTATGGTTATTTAAAAAGTGCAAGCACCATGAAAATAATGTTACGAGCTGCCTGTGACAAGATGGCCGCCATTGGCCAGCAGCGCGGATGTGACATCTAGATTTCTTATGGATATCTATGGATACAACCGTCTAAAACATATTACTATATAAACATCGTAAAGTAAACATTGTCATTATTCCTCAGCATTAGTTCATAAACATTCCCTGTCATAAATGTGTGTTATTCATTGATTGAGCCAGCGCCGTGTTTTCCCGCCGTTAGATCTGCACTTTACAACTCAAATGAGCTCATCAGGAGTCAGGACATCAGTTCTGACGGGATCTCTTCCCTAATCGTCCCTCCCTAACATTTTCCTCTCGTTTTTATTCGTTGACGAATATGACAGTAGATTTTTGTCATAGTTTTTGTCATCCAAAACGGTTGAACGAAATTAACACTGCAGACCAAATCTGGATTAGCCTATACTCTACAGAGCCCATAAAGAGATATGGGAATGGAAAAATATGAGATGGGAGAAAAAATATATACTTCAATCCTTTTGCGTTCACTCAGAAATGTTAGGCCTACTTGGTTTGATGTTATGTTTAGTAGCATTAAGTTGTTTTTAAGTGTGCCTTTATTGGCAATTTTTTTTTTCTTGTGCCACTGAGGAATACAATCAAGTTTATTATTACTTGAATATGACATACGTCCACAATTTTTTTCAGATTTTTGATTGATCAACATTTACATCAGCCAACTCAACATTACATCAGACCCTTAGCACTGACATTTCAAAACAGAATCTCTCTTGATGCCAACAGACCTTTAAACGTCTAACACAATCTCTCTTATTATGTCCCATGATCTTCTCTGCATCTCCCCATAGACGTGCTAATCACTCCCAGGAATACAAGCTTCAGAACAACAAGTGTTCCCGCTGCTTTGACCTTTTGCCTGCAGCTCGACGCTCGAGTCTCAGTGGAGGTTGTGAAATGTCAGAGAGTCCCGTTAGCCTCAGTGGACGCGTGTTAATTAGCCCAAACACACTGCAGCGCAGATGTTGAAAGGACAAATGTCTTGTTATCCCAACAATGCTCCCTTTTGTGAAGGATCGCCTTTATTTAGGAACACAAACACATGCTGAGGGAAAGGTCAGAGTTAATGATGATGTGAAGACATGGTGATGCAACTTCACAGCCTTATTGGGATATCCACTAATATTATTCAACTGATGATCTGATAGAATCATGGATTTATTTGAACATTTTTCAACTTCTGCCGTGACGAAACCCATAATTCAGTTCGGCAACGCATGTCGTCATCCATTCAAAGTAAATGAGAAGCTTTAAAGGGATAGTTCACCCAAAAATGAAAATTAGCCCATGATTTTCTCACCCTCAAGTCATCCTAGGTGTATATGACATTCTTCTTTCAGACGAATAAAATCTGAGTTATATTACACAAGTCCAGGCTAATCCAAGCATTAGAACTGGATTAATAGTTGCTCTGTTTTTGAAGTGCATAAAAAATGCATCTGTTAAATTTATGGAAAAAGTGTTGAAAGTTCCCCTGCTGATCGAAAGACTAACGCGACCAGGTCCGCTCGTCATGACGTCACGTACGCATCTTGAGTTTCACTTTCAACATTCAACACTTTTCCACGGAAGGCAGAGGCCGAAAGTTTACTCGGTAAAGTTTTGAATATGGATATTTTTCTTACACAAACGCGTCGATTCACTTCAGAAGGCCTTTATTAACACCCCAGAGCCGCGTGGAGCAGTTATTTGATGGACAGATGCACTTTTTATGGACTTCAAAAACAGAGCAACTATTAATCGAAAGTTCTAATGCTTGGATTAGCCTGAACTTGTGTAATATAACTCAGATTTTATTCGTCTGAAAGAAGAATGTCATATACACCTAGGATGACTTAGGGGTGAGCAAATTATGAGCTAATTTTCATTTTTGGGTGAACTATCCCTTTAACACTGACGTCATGTGTGAATGCAGCGTAACGGTTATTTCATAATAAAGTGTTTATCGGGTAGAGTTAGGGGTAGGTGTAGGGAGGGATTTATTATCCCAATAAGGCGGAATTTTGATAAATATAATTTACACTCAATGGGCCCTATTTTAATGATCTGAGCTCATGGTCACAAGTGCACTTAGTGCGTGTCAGAATCCACTTTTCCTAGTTTAAAGATGGAAAAAACGCCAGGCACATGGTCCAAAAGGGTTGTCCCTCGTCTCTTAATGAGTCATGGGTGTGTTTTGGCCGTAACTTGCAATAAACCAATCCGAGTCTCATCTCCCTTTCCCTTTAAAAGCCAGTTGCGCTCGCACTATGGTGGATTGGCTATTTACATGGCGGAATTTGCGAATTGAAAGATATACTAACGCGCCCTTTAAATAACACAAAAAATATTGCACTATACAACAATTCACCATGACTATATAATTATTTTCGGGTGGCAAAAGTCGAAGCGTTCCTATGGCAACGCTAGTAAATTGCTTGAAAGGGAGACCCACCGACTAATCTACATTTCAACAAGTAAGTTGATTCAAAAACAGACGTGATGGAAATTCAGACATAGTTAACATGATCATTGAGGGACTGATAAACTAATTCAGGAGATAGCAATACATGAAATGCCTAACCGTGGTCTAGTAGATGTAGCGCTAGTCTACTACCATAATTTGTAAATGAGCCTCAGTCCATTGAGTATTATTTTAGTGACTGTTTCTGTTTGACTTACAATATGTCAGGCTATGGTAGATGGTCTATTTCCCTGTTATCTAACTAAAAAGGCTATCGTTTTCTGTTGCTCGGATCGGATGGCACAGACGTGAGCTTTTGACGGTGAAAAGGATAGTGCGCTAGCGCTATAATCAGCTAGGCATTCACTCAAACTAAACTCGCGGTGATGATGAAACCAATGTGGTACACGCATCAATCATCCATCAGCGGTAGCTTACAACTATGTTTTGCTTTTCCTATCTCTTCCATTGACATTTGATCATTAGCCTACATGACACTAGAAGTTCTGTCTCTTCCTTGTATAATACTTTTACTTCTGGCAGTGACTGGCAATGAGTTCGATCTTCAAAAGAGACCTTAAAGGTGCTCTAAGTGATGTCATGCGTTTTTTAGGCCAAACATTTTTTTGTCACAGCTGCCTGTCCCCTGAACACACTGTAAAAAAACACGATCTCTTTAGTCAAGGTCAAGGTATCATTTATTGTCTCCCTTAGGAGATATTTGTTTTAGATTAGAGAACTGCTGCAACGTTAACACACATAACATAGCCCATACATACAAAATTAACAACCATAGTCAGCACAAGCTCCACAAACGACAACAAAAACAAACTTGGCCAGTCTGGACAACAAAACATAATAAACAGTGCTCCAGCCAATAACCGACAATAATGATTTGGGGGTGGATGTTTGGGGTTAGTGCGCGTGCACATGAAGGGGTGTGTGTAGAAGAGAGAAGCATAAAGAGGGAAGTTCGAATTATATGATTTTGATATGGCTGACGCATGACCAAAGTGACGACGTTCTGATGAACAACTTGTAACGAAAAGGGAAGTCGAAGTCAAGTCAACTTTATTTATATAGCGCTTTTAACAATGCAGATTGTTTCAAAGCAGCGTCACAGTGTTAAACAGGAAAATAATGCAACATAATTTTATTTGGCCGTATAGCCATTCCGGAGAAAATTTCAATTATCATACAGTGACAATGTGGGCTTTAGAACAGTAATTTAGTTTATATGATTAATTTAGTTTAATAAATAGATTTATTTGGATATTTAGTTGAAAAATGTAGTGTCCCCAACTGAGCAAACCAAGCCAGAGGCAACAGTGGCAAGGAAACCAAAACCCCATCAGGAGCACAATGGAGAAAAATAAACCTTGGGAGAAACCAGGCTCAGTAGGGGTGCCAGTTCTGCTCTGGACAATTAACAAACAGCGTATTATTATTATTCAGGTCATAAAGGATCGGAATATTCGAAGGATCGGAGGCAACACGCCGGAGACGGGTTTTATTGAGGATGACATATCGATTTAACAATTATAAAATAGGAATATTCAACAATCAGAGCCATCATGCCGGAGACGGGTTTATTGAGGATGCCGTGTCGATGAGGCAGTTTCAGGGGGAGTCTAATTGACACGGTCTCTGCAGACACTTCAGGATCATGTGTTGGTCTTCTCTGGGCGCAGGTCCATCGTCTGATCTGGATACGGCCTGGATCCGGCTGACTGCAGTAAACCTCGGGATAAAACAGAGAGACTAACATTAGCGTAGATGCCATTCTTCTGATGATGTAACGAGTACATCAGGTGTTATGGGAAGAGTTTCCGGTTCAGGCTGATCTAGTTAATGCAGCCTAACAATCATTTCATTGAAAAAGGGGTTTATGTGTATGCCACAGTAAAGAGATGTGTTTTAGTCTAGATTTAAACTGACTGAGTGTGTCTGCTTCCCGAACAATGCTAGGAAGACTGTTCCAGAGTAGGTGCTAAAAGGATCGACCGCCTGCCGTTGATTTCGATATTCTAGGTATTATTAACTGGCTAGTTTAGAGAGCGCAGTAGACGTGATGGAGTATAATGTGTTAAGAGCTTGCTCAAGTACTGGGGAGCTAAACCATTTAGTGCTTTGTAAGTAATAAGCAAGATTTTAAAATGTATGCTGTGTTTAATAGGCAGCCAGTGCAGTGTTGACAGAACTGGGCTAATATGGTCATACTTCCTGGTTCTAGTAAGAACTCGAGCTGCTGCGTTTTGGACCAGCTAGAGTTTATTTATTAAGCGAGCAGGGCAACCACCCAGTAGAGCATTACAATAATCTAGCCTTGAGGTCATGATCGCATGAAGTAAAAGGAGAAGGAACGCGCAAAGTCCCGAATTTACATCGGAAAAGCCTTTAAAAGGTGGCGAGACCTCCGGCGGCAGAAGGGCTTCCAATCAGGAAGCACGGAGGGGAGGAGGAGGAGGAGGAGGAGGGAGGGTCTAGCTAGCCTCTGTTTTGTTTGACAACACTTCGAACGTCAACAAGAAGTTACTCCACCCAGGATCGCTTAGAGCACCTTTAACTTTACTAATATTAGTCTCGAATTTCCCCAGCAGAAGATAATTATGCTCTGCTATGATTTTGTAGATGAACAGTTTTGAGAATACACGAAGTAGAGTTTTTAACTATGTAACTGTTTACAGTAGCCGGCTGGATCTCTTCAGTTGGTCAGTAGAAGCCACCCGGAAGTATCTTGGTGCCTATTGTTTACAAATATTCTGAAATGCCGTATTGACTTGGTCAATGGTCAGTCGTTTTCAGTTCCTCACAATAGCAACGCTCCAACAATGCTCCTGATCACACCTGGTGTTCAGACCAGACGCCCATGGGTGAGCAGATGGACGCGAGTGTATTTGTTATTTAAACAACATGGAGCTGGACGTGAAAATGAGAACTGCGTCGGGCTGAAACTAGCAAAAAACACTTGCGGCCTGGCGTCACATTGTGCCGGGTGTATGATAGGGCCCAATATGTTATTATTGCATACTGTTTTATAATGTAAAAAAATTTTGAGGTGCAAATAGTATCTAAGTACTATTTACACTTATTGCAAAGAAAATACTGCTTTTTTTAGATAATGTAAATAGACTCTAACACTATTTTCACTTAGTGTAAGCATAAAAAAGATTTGCAAAATGTGTACCTTTAGGACAGCAGTCACTGGGATAGTAATAATAATAATTTGTTACATTTATATAGCGCTTTTCTAGGCACTCAAAGCGCTTTACATAGAAGGGGGGAATCTCCTCAACCACCACCAATGTGCAGCACCACCTGGATGATGCGACGGCAGCCATTTTGCGCCAGAGCGCCCACCACACACCAGCTGATTGGTGGAGAGTGAGGAAGCCAATCGTATATATATGGGGATGATTAGGAGGCCATGATGGACAGGGGCCAATGGGCAAATTTGGCCAGGATGCCGGGGTTACACCCCTACTGTTTATCGAAGGATATCCTGGGATTTTTAATGACCACAGAGAGTCAGGACCTCGGTTTAATGTCTCATCCGAAGGACGGTGCTTGTTACAGTATAGTGTCCCCATCACTATACTGGGGTGTTAGGAGCCACACAGACCACAGGGTGAGCGCCCCCTGCTGGCATCACTAACACCTCTTCCAGCAGTTTTCCCAGTTGGCCTCCCATCCAGCCATCTGTATGTTATATTACATATCCACCTGTAAATTCTGTTTATAGTAATAACCATCTGTATAGTATTCACTGTACATATTCACCTGTAAATTCTGTTTATAGTAATAACCATCTCTCTATTTATAGAGATATATTTATATATACTCAGTACATATCCATGTCCTGCACTTATGCAAACGTTGTATATCCTGCACTTGCTGCTATTGCACTTCTGGTTAGACCTAAACTGCATTTCGTTGCCTTGTACTTGTACTTGTGTAATGACAATAAAGTTGAATCTAATCTAATCTAATCCACGTACTGACCAGCCACAGCCCTGCTTAGCTTCAGTGGGAAACCAGTCTTGAGCTACAGGGTGCATGGTAGTAGGACAACTGTGTACCTTATTTACCCTTAAAAGGTGCATTCGAGTATAATATGTACCCTTAAGTGTAAATAAGATGTCCCTATGGGTACAGCCCCAGTGACAAGCTACTGTACCCCTAAAGATTTCTTTTCTGAGAGTGTAACCAAGTCTTGACCCCATGTTTTCAGGTGTAAAGATTGTCCTGGTGAGGTAATGCCATATTGCTTTAAAAGAAATACTGGCTGTAACTCTTCTGAGGTCACACGAGGTTAGTCATGCGCAGACACTGACCTCTATTACCCAGACGAGCATCACATAGTATAAAATGAGATTTCTCATCAGCTGCCTTCACAACAGGCTGGAGCGTCTCAGAGGTATTACTGTGACTCTTTGATGAACAATGAATTTTATATTGAGAATAAAGACAATCTCGATGCACAATGTTTAACCTTCCATGTTCTCTGTTTTCTTCCAGAGAGGGGCGTTATCAAAAGATGAACCTTTCAGTGGTGGGTAACATCACCCAACCCAAGATTTTGCGGGACAGCTTTAGCACAGCGGTGGCTAAGAATGTGATAGTGGTGGGCTTGTGCATCTCCATCAACTATGTCAACGGCACGCTCGTCCACACCTTCATCAAGCATGAGATCTTCAGCGGAAACCCTCGGTACATTCTCTTCATTCACATGGTGGTCAACGACATGATTCAGCTGATGGTGACAGTCATTCTTCACGTGTTAAGCTATGCTGTGTTTACTATCAACGTCTCTTTCTGCTGTGTTCTATTGCTGAGCGCTATATTCACCACGCTCAACACACCGCTGATCCTCGCCGCCATGGCTATAGAGCGCTACGTCGCTATCTGCAACCCTTTGCGTCACGCTCAGATCTGTACCGTTCGTAAAACATACATCCTTATCGGCGTAATCTGGAACCTGAGTGCCATCCAGGCTCTCCCAGACCTGTTCGTCCTGTTGGCCACACAACCGCAAACCTTCTTCCACAGCAATATCTTCTGCTACAGAGATTATCTGTTCAATAACCCACATATGATAGAAAAGAGAATTGTTGTGTATATCATTTACATGGCGTTTGTGGGGTTAACTATAGTGTATACTTACATCAAGATCATGTTTGTTGCAAAGGCCACAAGCTTGGATGCTCACAAAGCTCGGAGTACCATCATCCTACACGGCATCCAGCTTCTGATGTGCTTGCTAACATTTGTCGGGCCCGTCCTGGACAGGCTGCTGACAGAAATGTTCCCGATGCTTATTCTGGAGGTTCGATTTTTAAGTTATTTAGTCATCCAAATAATGCCCAGGTTTGTCAGTCCTATTGTGTATGGCGTGAGAGATCAAACATTTTGTAAGTACCTGAAAAGATACTTACTGTGTTCAATGTTCGAGACGAGGAGCGCAATAAAAAATTTGGCGAAAGTTTCCGATAAATCCATATGAAGGTTCACATTATCACAATATTGACTTTGTAAGCAACGTTTGTGAATGAATCTGATTTGTGCATGTGTGTGTAAGAGAAATTAATAAATGCCTGCATTGGCACACAATATTAAACTAAAAGTATGGAGTTGATCTTATTCTGTTTTACATTTTATCCAAAGCGACTTACATTGCATTCAAGGTACACATTTTACATTTTGTCAGTTCTTGCTTTCTCTGGGAATCAAACCCATGACCTTAGTGTTGCTAGTGCCATGCTCTACTGTTCGAGCTACTGTTTTGCATTAAAAACGTCATCCTTAAAGCATATAAAGTGAAAAACAAATGATAATTTGCAATGTATGCATGGCAGCTGTATGTGGCACTTTACAGACATACTGTAATAGCATAATTGACTAATTTTACTACCCTTTATGAAAAAGTAAAATGAAAACACATACAATACATAACTAAATCTGTAGTTTCAACCTTGTCCCTTTTCTTAGCTTTTACATGGAAAACCTCAGTCCTTTTCTGTGGATGTTGGTATAGTATCACTGAGTATAGTATCAGATCACATACACTCTAAAAAAAAACAAAGGTTCTTCTCTGGTTCTTTGACTAAGGTGCTATATAGCACCTCTGAAGAACCTCTGAAGGTGCTATATAGCACTGAAAAAGGTTCCCCTATGATTACGAGCCAAGAACCATTTTTGGTGCCATATAGAACCTTTTTTTTTAGAGTGTACCATGTTTTATGAACTGTGTTTTTCACAAGTTCAAAGTTTATTATGAGCCTAAAAGGCGATTTTTGGTGCAGCATAAAATGTATAACCATATCATACAAATACTACATGGTAACACTTAGGTGTGGAGAACACATATTCACTATTAACTACGACTTTTGCCTCAATAGACCCCTAATTACACAATTTTGGTGCCATATAGAACCTTTTATTATTTAGATTGCACTGCTTATTAATAGTTAGTAAGGTTGTTGTTGAGTTTAGGTATTGGGTGATTAAGGAGTGTAGAATATGGCCTTGCAGAATAAGGCATTAATATGTGCTTTATAAGTGCTAATAAACAGGCAATATTCCAGTAATATGCATGATAATAAGCAACTACACAATAAAATCCATAAACATAGGGCACTTTGTTAATTGGACAGAAATTGACATATTTATTTTTTACCTTTTGAACTTCATTGCATTGTGTTTAATATGGAGCCTAGCTGGCATAAAAATAATGACAGTGTCGTGTTAAGTCTGTCGCATGACTGTCGTTACCAATCAAAATGCTTGTTCATTTAAATGCAATGTGTGGACTTTTTACCGCCATTTGTCATATTTCCATGTAGCAAAAATCTTTTTTTTTTTATAACAACTACACCCACCCCTCCCCTAAACCTAATGCATATACACTTTATGATCACATGCGTTCCCTGGGATCGAACCCACGATTGCATGATCACATATTTTGCAATGCTCTATCAATTGAGCTACGCAAATATGACACAAATAAAAGGAAACAAAGCATTAAAATGAAAGTGTCCTGTTGTTGATAGGGGCGTAACTTTAGTAAACGCTCCTATGGGTCGTATTTTCATTCATTCATTCATTCATTCATTCATTCATTCATTCATTCATTCATTCATTCATTCATTCATTCATTCATTCATTCATTCATTCATTCATTCATTCAATCATTATCTTCCGCTTATCCGGGGCCGGGTCACGGGGGCAACAGTCTAAGCAGAGACGCCCAGACTTCTCTCTACCTAGCCACTTCCTCCAGCTCTTCCGGGGGAACCCCGAGGCGTTTCCAGGCCAGCCGGGAGACATAATCCCTCCAGCGTGTCCTAGGTCTTCCCCGGGGCCTCCTCCCGGTGGGCAGCTCATGACCATAGGTGAGAGTAGGAAAGCAGATCGACCGGTAAATCGAGAGCTTTGCCTTACAGCTCAGTTCCTTCTTCACCACGACAGACCGGTACATCGACCGAATTACTGCAGAAGCTGCACCAATCCGTCTGTCAATCTCCCGTTCCATCCTTCCCTCACTCGTGAACAAGACCCAGAGATACCTGAACTCCTCCACCTGAGGCAAGAACTCTCCACCAACCTGAAGTGGGCAAGCCACCCTTTTCCGACTGAGAACCATGGTCTCGGACTTGGAGGTCCTGGTTTGAGGAGGCCAACACGACAACATCATCTGCAAAAAGCAGTGACGAAATCGCATGGTCCCCAAACCGGCCGCTCTCCGGCCCTTGGCAGCACCTAGAAATTCTGTCCATAAAAATTATGAACAGAACCGGTGACAAAGGGCAGCCCTGCCGGAGTCCAACATGCACCGGAAACAGGTCTGACTTACTGCCGGCAATGCGAACCAAGCTCCTGCTCCGGTCCTACAGGGACCGAACACCCCATACTCCCAGAGCACCCTCCACAGGATGCCACGAGGAACACAGTCGAATGCCTTCTCCAAATCCACAAAACACATGTGTACTGGTTGGGCAAACTCCCATGAACCCTCCAGCACCCTGGAGAGGGTATAGAGCTGGTCCAGTGTTGCACGACCGGGACGAAAACCACACTGTTCCTCCTGAATCCGAGGTTCCACTATCGGCCGAATTCTCCTCTCCAGTACCCTGGCATAGACTTTCCCAGCTTCGAACGGGAGCTTCGTGCCCTGGATGTGCATCCCACAAATCTCCATCAACTGCAAGATGCTCTCCTATCAAGATGGGCCAACATTTCTAAAGAATGCTTTCAGCACCTTGTTGAATCAATGCCACGTAGATTTAAGGCAGTTCTGAAGGCGAAAGGGGGTCAAACACAGTATTAGTATGTGTTCCTAATAATCCTTTAGGTGAGTGTATAAATTAATAAAAATTACACTAATATAAATGTTGATAAATACAAACACACACTAATATATTCATTGAAACATATATTTTCAGTTGTTTCTTCAATATTCAAACAGACATAAGATTTATGGATGCCATGCAAAAATGGCCTGTTCCATATGAAGTGTAGTAGAATCAGATTTCTATCTGACTTTATCCTTTAGTAGAAGAAACCATGATGAATTTCTGAAAGAACTGTCTGAATTCTCATTGTTCCAATATACATTTCACGGCACCTTGTATTTTTTCTTTATTTTCCCCGGTGACATAACTGATGTAACCATCTACTATCAGAGTGTGCGAGCATTTAAAAAGCTGCCATATCTTCACCGGTGCTGGTGCTGGCCAGACGGGGCGAGTGCTGGACAGAGGTGAGTGCTGGGGTCTGACTAAGTCTTTTTTCCATGCATTTGATTATTTTCACTCATTCTGTGCTAAATATGAATGATACGCTGCTGATCTGGATTTTCTGGATGGTTGTTCATATTGAAAAGCACTGAAAACAGAACTGAAATATATATATTTATGGGTAAAACTCCCTAAATATTTGGCAAACTTCTCATGCATTTACGTTTTGTTTGTTTTTTCAGACTCAAGCCCAGAGTGATGAATTCAACAGTGGGCCAACAGCTCCTCATGCGAGACACGTTCAGTACGGCCTTCATGAAGAACTTCATCGTGGTCCTGGTGTGGTTCCTCCTCAGCTACATCAACGGCAGCGTAGTGGCCACCTTCCTCAGACACCAAATCTTTTACGAGGACCCTCGCTATATTCTTTTCATACATATGGTCATTAATGACGCAGTGCAGCTCACTGTAACTATCGCTCTGTTTGTGGTCAGTTACGCCTTGTATACCATCAGTGTAGGAGTGTGTTGTTTCTTTATCCTGGTGGCGGTGTTCACCACCCGCAGCACACCTGTCAACCTGGCCGGCATGGCCATCGAACGCTACATCGCCATCTGCCATCCTCTGCGGCACGCCCAGATCTGCACCGTGTTTCGTGCGTACACGCTCATAGGGGTCATATGGTTCATATCAGTGGTTCCTGACATCATTGACCTATTCGTGACCTTAGCCACAGAACCTCTGAGTTTCTTCCAAACCGCTGTTTTTTGTCTCAGGCAGAATGTGTTCAAAGATCCGGTGCTGCTGTATAAGCGGCAGGCGTTCGATGGGATTTATTTCTCGCTGGTCTTCCTCGTGCTGCTGTTCACGTATCTGCGGATCGTGTTCACGGCTCGTGCGCTCTCCAACGAGAGAACGTCCGCCAAACGGGCGACCAACACCATCTTGCTCCACGGGGTGCAGTTGCTCATGTGCCTTCTCTCTTACGTGTCCCCTAGCGTGGAGGGCATTTTACACGCCATCTTTCCAGGGCGCATCCTAGAAATCCGTTTCGCCAACTATCTAATTGTCTATATTTTGCCACGCTTTTTGAGTCCTATCATATATGGAGTGCGGGATAAAAAGTTCCGCAAGTATCTGAAGAGGTATTTTGTGTGTGGCCTTCCTATAGACACGAGAGTAGACTGCAAAGATGAAGAAGATTAAATGGATAATTCGTTTTCTATAATGTGCCAAGGGTTTGGAATCTGATGTGTAACAAATTATGTTTCTTTCTTGGCAAATGTTTAGTGTGAAATTATTTCCTATGTATTGTTTAGCAGTTCCCAGATATTCTGAAAATGTCCCCTCCTAAATATTTTGAATAAATCAGAGCTTTATAATGAGACATGCGTACAGACGTCATTGTTTTTAAAGTTTCTGCTATTCAGTTATATTTATTTGCTTGTTTATTTAATGGCAACATATAATATTAACTGGTTTTATTCTGGTCAAAAATATTATCTAACATTACTGAATCACCCTAAATACATGTATGTGTACCAATGAAACTTTAAATCAGGTAGAAATAGATCTTTAAGGTTAAAACTGCAGGTCATCACTATTTACAGTGTGTTTAATCAATGGTTTTACAGTGTATACAATCGAAAGAAATCGAAAGAAAATTCAAGCGAAAGAAAATTCTTTACAAACAATAAACATAATTTTTTTTAAATGCATGTAATCACATTCTGTAGTAGTAGAAGTATTAGCTAATTTATTTCGAGTGATAAACTGTTTATTAATTATCCCTAAAGCAGGCAACGTGTACCACAAGATACTCTTTAGTGTCTTGTTTGGGGCATAAGAAAGATTTTTTCATCATATCCTTTTATCATGTAAAACTGATATTACTTTTTGAAGACTACATCTTTAAACTGCATTTTTAACTAGATATCTTCATGCAGAGTTTCACACACTCATTTTATGGTGAACATGGGTGTCCAACCCTGCTCCTGGAGGGCTACCTTCCTGCAGAGTTGCAAGAATTTTTTTTTTACAAGTAGTTAAACATGCAAAGATGTAGTCAACAAAAAGTTATAATATCAGTTTTACATGTGAATATTAACATTTGCAAAAAATTTTAAACTGAAATTATATAGTTTGAGAATGGGGACTGTGTACAGTGGGCCCAGAGGCCTGGAGGGCCTATAACGCTGCATTCACACGGGGTGTCAGCGTTAAAGGTCCCATGGCATGACATTTTCATTTGATGAGGTTTTTTAACATTAATATGAGTTCCCCTAGCCTGTATATGGTCCCCAAGTGGCTAGACATTTTGATAGGTGTAAAGCGAGTTCTGGTTGTCCTGCTCTGCCTTTGAGAAAATGAGAGCTTAGACGAGCCGATCTGGAATCTTCCCTGTATGTCGTCATACGAGGAAACATTACTTTCCCTTCCTCTGCTTTGCCCGCTCAGAGAATTTGGAGAAAATGGATTCCGTTTATCAGTCGCGACGTCAGCACAGGCTTTACAAACAGACTTTTACAATATGGATTCGACAGCACCGCCACAAACAAACAGTGAGTAACAGTGTTCATTAATGCCTGATCTGTGATCAGTGATTTCTGATGTGTAGCTAATCATTCGAGTTCACACAGACTTTCTTTCTAAATCGTTTAATATGGTCAACCCTAAGCATAATGCATCAGTGAATCAACCTCATCATTACTCAAAAATGTCAAATTATCTAATATTTGTGGGAGGGTGACTGTGATACGGTTCGTGTATTGACAGTGTCAGTGTGGGTGGAGAAGGAAGAAGGCGGGGTTGGCGTGACTGGGACTGGTCGCTTTAATACTCAAAACTTTTTATACAGAACAAAACAAGTGCTCGTGGGCGCGTCAACAGGCACAATAAACTCAGAACTGGTTCAGCTTAATCACTTGGCTTTGACTCTGGTTTCTCCTCTCTCACAGCAGCAGGCAGTGGCGACGTCCCAGTCTTCAAGCTCTCTCTCTCTCTCTCCCGGCAGCGGCTTATATGCTGTCTCTCCATGCCAATTACTGCAATCAGAGACAGGTGTTCATCATTTGCACTTGACCTACTTACCGACCGCTCGGCTCCGCTCTCTCTCTCCCGCTACGGACTTCGCGGAACCACGCCCCCTCCGCGACAGTGACTAACATTGTTACTGCATCACAGGGGTCCTCTAGGGTCTTCTGTGTGATGTCATATGTGGTCACATGGTTTTCTTAAAGGAACATTGCATTAAATGCCATTTTTATGTCGGTTGCTCTCCCTGACATTTGGAGAAGTAGGCTACATTTTTCGGACAAAAGTTTTTTAAGTAATAGAATAGTTTTGAAATAGGACTGATGCACTATTTTCCCTCATTTATAAGGAATTTAACGTAAAATCATGCCAAACTATTTGATTAAGAATTTCACTGAGGAAATTATTGTTCCCTTTCGTTCAGTCACTCCGAGTAACGTCAGTGATTGACAAATGGGGGTTTCGCTTAGAAACCAATCATCTTCGAGAATTTAGAAAACGCCCAATGGCAGTGCACTGGACACAGCACAGAAATAGCTTTGGTCAGGGTCACAAACGACCTATTGATGGCAGCAGATCCTGGTTCCCCATCCATTCTCATCCTCCTGGACTTATCTGCAGCTTTTGATACGGTTGATCATAACATCTTCCTTTCAATTCAATTCAATTCAAATTTATTTGTATAGCGCTTTTCACAATACACATTGTTTCAAAGCAGCTTCACAGAAAGTGCATTTCATAAATGTACATTGAAAAATGTTAGAAAGAGAATGTTAAAGTTAATGTTAATCAATCGTGTATTATTTTAGGCCATAACAACGCTGGCGTTGAGTCGTCTCTTCACAGGCGTCGAGTTGTCTCATCACAGGGGCATCTGAAATCTCCATGAGAGGCTGGATACAAACTAGTTACCTCGGGACAAGTGTCCCGAGATAACAACAGAAAAGCTGATGGGAAATAATTAGCATAGCTGCTTTTCAGAATATTAATGCTGTTGGTGCGATTTAACTGTAGTATAAAACGTATTTATAATGTGAATGCTTGGCTAAAGAGATGCGTCTTTAATCTAGTTTTAAACTGGGACAGCGAGTCTGAACCTCGAACAATATCAGGAAGACTATTCCAGAGTTTAGGAGCTAAATGTGAAAATGCCCTCCCTCCTTTAGTGGACTTAGATATCCTAGGAATGACCAGAAGCCTCGAGTTTAGTGATCTTAAAGAGCGCTATGGATTGTAGGGCGATAGAAGATCCGTTAAATACACTGGAGCTAAACCATTTAGGGCTTTATAGGTCAGTAGCAATACTTTGTAATTGATACGGAACTTAATAGGTAACCAGTGTAGAGATGATAAAATTGGTGTTATATGATCATATTTTCTTGATCTAGTAAGAACTCTAGCAGCTGCGTTTTGGACTAACTGTAGCTTGTTTATTGATGATGCAGGACAACCAGCTAATAAAGCATTACAGTAATCTAGTCTCGAGGTCATGAATGCATGAACTAACTTTTCTGCATCAGAGATAGATAGCATGTTACGTAGCTTAGCAATGTTTCTAAGGTGGAAAAATGCCGTTCTTGTAACATATGAAATATGATTTTCGAAAGACAAGTTGCGGTCTAATATAACACCCAGGTCTTTTACTGTAGTGGATAAAGCGACAGGACATCCTTCCAAGTTAAAGTTGTATTGTGAGAGGTTTTGTGGGCAGTTTTTTGGACCAATAAGTAATACCTCCGTTTTATCTGAATTCAATAGCAGAAAATTACACGTCATCCAGTGTTTAATATCATCAACACACGCTGTCAGTTTAGATAATTTAGCGTTTTCATCTGGTCGTGATGAAATATATAATTGAGTGTCATCAGCATAACAGTGGAAATTAATTCCATGTTTTCTTATAATATTACCAAGTGGCAGCATATATATAGAGAATAGCAGAGGGCCTAGCACGGATCCTTGCGGCACCCCATAGTCTACTGACGTTATCTTTGATTTTTCCCCATTTAGACAGACAAAATGGTAGCGGTCTGATAAATACGATCTAAACCAGTTTAATGCCTGTCCCTGAACACCAGTGTAATTTTGAAGTCGATCTAATAGTATTTTATGATCTATAGTATCGAACGCAGCACTAAGATCGAGTAGAACTAGTATTGAGATACAGCCTTGGTCAGAAGCTAGAAGTAAATCATTTGTGATTTTAACGAGCGCGGTTTCTGTGCTGTGATGCGGCCTGAATCCTGATTGAAATTTTTCATAGATATCATTTTCTTGCAAGAAAGAGCACAATTGAGTGGACACAAATTTTTCTAGTATTTTAGACATGAATGGAAGATTTGATATTGGTCTGTAATTTGCTAGGTTATTATGATCTAATTGTGGCTTCTTAATGAGAGGTTTTATGACTGCCAACTTGAATATTCTTGGAACATGACCTAAAGATAAAGACGAGTTAATAATATTGAGAAGAGGCTCTTCCACTACAGGTAACAACTCTTTCAGTAGTTTAGTGGGTATTGGATCTAATAAACATGTTGTTGGTTTAGATGCAATGATAAGTTTATTTAGCTCTTCCTGTCCTATAGTTGTAAAGCGGTGTAGTAGTTCTTGAGGGGCGATAATTGCGGTTGAATCATAAGACATCATTAATGATTGTACGTTTACAATTTTGTTTCTGATGCTTTCTATTTTGTCAGCGAAGAAGTTCATAAAATCATTACTACTAAACTGTAACGGAATATTTTGCTCAGGCGATGCTTGTTTATTTGTTAGTCTAGCCACAGTGTTAAATAAAAACCAAGGATTATTTTGGTTATTTTCTATTAGTTTGCGGAGATGCTCAGCCCTGGCTGCTTTTAGGGCCTTTTTATAACGTGACATACTATCTTTCCACGTGATTCTAAAGACCTCTAAATTAGTTTGTTTCCATTTACGCTCTAAGTTACGAGTTTCTATCTTGATAACATGTGTAGCACTGTTGTACCATGGTGCTTTAGTTTTCTCTCTAACCTTTTTTAATCTAATTGGTGCTACAATTTCTAATGTACTAGAGAAAATGGTGCTCATGCTGCTAGTCATTTCCTCTAGTTCATCTATTTGTTTGGGTTCACTTAGCAGCTGAGACAGATCAGGTAAGCTATTTGAGAATCTATCTATAGTGGTTGGAAGGATTGTTCTGCCTGGTCGATAACGTGGCGCAACATGACAGATTTCAGCAGTACGCAGTATGCAAGTTACCATGTAATGGTCAGTGACATCATCACTTTGCGGTATAATATCTATATCGGTTGGGTTGGTTCCATGTGATAGAATTAAATCTAGTGTGTGATTAAGACGATGAGTGGGACCAGTGACGTTTTGCTTGACCCCAAAGGAATTTAATAATTTAATAGATCTGTAAACGCAGCCCCTAACGCATCATTTGTGTTATCTACGTGTATGTTAAAATCTCCAACAATTAATGCTTTATCGAGGTTGACCAATAGATCTGAGAGAAAGTCTGCAAACTCTTTTAGGAAATCAGCATAGGGCCCTGGAGCTCTATATACAGTAGCCAGGGCTAGAGATAATACGGATTTCTTTCTTACATCTAAGAGCGTAACATTTAGCACTAGTACTTCAAACGAATTAAACCTGTGACCTGTTTTCTGGGTAACATTTAGAATATCTCTATAGATTGTTGCAACACCGCCACCACGGCCAATCAGACGGGGCTCATGCTTATAACAGTATCCTGGTGGAGTAGACTCATTAAGACCGAAATAATCATTTGGCTTAAGCCAGGTTTCAGTATGGCAAAGTACATCGAAACTATTATCTGTGACCATTTCATTTACAATAACCGCCTTAGGTGTGAGCGATCTAATGTTTAGAAGACCTAGTTTTAGAAATTGTTTTTGTTCACTAATATTGCGATTTTCTGGTTTAATCACAATTAGATTTTTCCTAGATCCTACAATAGATTTAATGTTTGACCTCACTAAACGAGGAATAGACACAGTTTCTATATAATGTTCTACATTGGTACTTATGTCAATTAAGTTAGGACAGCAAATACTGTGATTTGGACTTTGACTTACTAGTCATATGATGGTGTGCAACGCTCTCGAGATGTTGTCCGACAGAAGAGCCGCTCCGATTCTGCTGGGGTGAAGGCCATCAGGACGGAAGAGCCTAGGTCGCTCCCAAAACAGATTCCAATTATTTACAAAGAGCAGCTTCTGTTCATTACACCATGACATTAACCATTCATTTAGAGCAAATAATCTACTGAACTCTTCATGTCCTAGTCGGTACGTGGGAAGCGGTCCAGACACGATGATCGTTGCTTCAGGCGATGTTCTGCGCACCGTCTCGACCAGGCTCCTGTAGTCTTTCTTCAGAACCTCCGTCTGCCGCAGCCTGGTGTCGTTCGTTCCCGCGTGCAGCACGTCAGCTCCGATGCGCTCGTTACCGTTCAGGATCTCGGGAACCTGCGCAGCGACATCGAGAACACGAGCACCAGGAAAGCAGTGAGTGAAAACCTTGCCTTTACCTGAGGTAGCGTGGACATGCCGGACGATGGAAGTACCGATGACCACAGCGTCGCGTTCCGTCTCGCGAAGAGGGGAGAAGCGGTTCCGGGTGGAGATCTTGAAGACCGGGAGGGGCGGAGAGGTCCTCGCTCTGGTCCTGGCTCGCGTCTTCCGCTGTGGAAACACCCAGGGTCCATGGTGCTGTGTCGGTGCCGGAGTGAACGAAACCAGGGATGATGATCGCGTCCTGGGTGCTTGGGTCCTGTGCAGAGAAACACGCGGAGTAGACGAGGTCGGAGTCAAAATGTTAGTATCCACTGACTTGAGAGCATTGGCGTGCGATGTTTCAAGCGCTGTTCGCCGCTCTCTCAGCACGGCTTGTCTGTCTAGAAGGCCGCGAATCTGCTTCTCCAACGACTCCAACTCCAACTGCACCGAATGCAGCTCGAACGTGTCCTCACCTGCACTCAGAGGTAACATTAGACACACATCCGAGTTATTCGCCATTGTAGCAGAAGTGCTACGATGGCGAATTATAGCTATCAGTGTTTACCGGTTGTAACGTTAAACAAGTTACCACGCGTGCAAGGCTAGCGGGCTACGGCTAGTAGCGGAAGTTCGGATATAAGTAGCGATATCAAAGCAATCCGATTGTTTTTTATAGAGAATCGTATCGGAGATATGTTCACACGCTGTAAATAATAGAAAGTATTCGTTTGTAAGCGAGTATTAAGAAGAAAATCAAGGATTATGAATCAATTTGACGGAGCTCAAACACAAACATCGGGCTCTCTGACTCTGTCCACAACTGGTTCTCATCGTATCTCACTGGGAGAACTGAATATGTTGCGTTGGGAGAAGCTACATCCCTGTCACACAACATCACCTGTGGTGTCCCTCAAGGCTCAGTGCTCGGTCCCATCCTGTTCATCCTCTACATGCTCCCCCTTGGCCGTGTCATCAGCCGGCATGGGATTTCTTTTCATTGCTATGCTGATGACACTCAACTTTACCTAAGGACAAATTTTCCCCCCTCTGCTGACCTCACTCCATCCACTTTGATCACTTGCCTGGATGAGATAAAGGCATGGATGAAGCAAAACTTTCTGCAGCTAAACAGCACCAAGACTGAAGCAATCCTAGTCGGCACTCCACTTCAGGTCCGGAAATCCGTTATCACCAGCATTGCTTCCTCTGATCAGGACATTCCACTTTCCACATCGGTCACCAACCTGGGGGTCAGAATGGAATCCCAACTTACTTTTGAAGCTCACATCAAGCATCTGTGTAAGACCTCCTTCTTCCACCTCAGAAACATTGCCAAACTTCGTCCCTTACTAACACTGGCAGATGCGGAGAAGCTTGTCCACGCCTTTGTCTCCTCCAGGCTGGACTACAGCAATGCGATCCTTATCGGGATCCCTGGCAAAAATCTCCAGAAGCTGCAGTATATTCAGAACAGCGCTGCTAGGATCCTGATGAGGGTGCGCAAATATGACCATATCACCCCCATTCTCTAATCACTCCACTGGCTTCCTGTCTTGTTCAGGATTGAGTATAAGATCTCCCTCCTCACTCATCAGTGCATCCATGGTGACGCACCCACCCATCTCAAGGAACTCCTCACCACACAAACATCCACACGTAACCTCCTGTCTGTTTCAACATATCTTCTCAAAACTCCCACGACCAAACTCCGTACTATGGGAGATCGGGCCTTCTGCTTAGCAGACCCTCGTCTGTGGAATGCTCTCCCTGACCACTTGCGGATCCCACAGACTGTAGATGCTTTTAAATGTGGTCTTAAAACCCACCTTTTTAGCAGAGCTTTTGATTAATTTGTGACTTTAATTTTTCAGTTTTATTTATTCTTATTTATTTTTTATTGTTTTATTGTTTTAAATCTGTAGCACTTTGAGATTTTGTTTAATGTAAAGTGCGTTACAAATAAAATGTATTATTATTAGGGGTGTAACGATTCGTTTTAACAACGATTCGATTCGTATCACAATTTGAGGTTGTCGATACGATTCAAGGACGATATTGGTTCATTTTGAACGATACGATCCGAAACGATTCAGTGACTTGAAATCGATTCAGTAACTTTTTAGCCAAAAATTGTGTGACTGAAATAAATATCTGGATACTGGTCATTGCAGGTGAAGTTTCCTAGATTCCTGTTGTTTCTTGTAAGGGAATCAGGTATCAATTAATTATGGATATAAACAAACAAGTAAACAAAAATTAATGGCAAATGCATTCAAATTGTATTTGAATAAAATGCAACCAACAGTTTAGGTTGAATTAACAGGAAGTTAACCTTTTCTGCTCTCATTTTCAATATTCAATACATTTTCAATAAAAGCACAGTAAGTGCAACCAACATTTCAACAGTAGGTTAACCTGCTACTTCTGCTTTTGTTTTCCAACATACAAATATTACAATATTAATATAAAAAAATAAAGTGCAACTAACTTCTCTTCAGGTTTAATTAAAAGTAGGTTTACCTGCTACTTTTGCTGTTGTTTTTCAACATTAAAATAATACAAATACAATATTAATATCAAAAATAAAGTGCAACCAACATTTCTTCAGGTTGAATAAACTGGCTGAACCTGCTACTACAGGGCTCGACATTAAGCCGGTTCACACGCTTGTCCTTCGGACAAGTAAATCTGTCATTCACTTGTCTGAGTAAAACATTTGCTTGTCCAGATTTTTTTTGTAAATATAATCTATTCTGAAGCAATATTCTCACCAGTGTTTAATCAGCTTTGACATATTTAAATATGCATATTTGTACCTTTTTATAAAGGGCATTTTTTCATATCTTATTAAATATAGGGTATGCTTCGGCTTTCCTTTTATATTCTTAAATTTGATCAATAAATTAAATTAGAATAAGACACTATAGGCTGTTACCAATCAAATTAAATCATTTACACTGAAAAATTACAACTGCATTAAATAATTTTATGAGATTATTTTAAATATTTTTGAATATACAAATAAGAAATGTTGGGAAGATGAAACTAAACCACCAGTAGGTGGGAGCATGTGACCGTCTTAATGAGCGATTCATTGAGTCGATTCAGTTAAACGGCTGAATCATTCAAGAATTTGGCGGTCGTTTACGAATAGGCCATTGAATCTTTGATTCAACCGATTCATTAAAACGCTGAATCATTCACTAACACACACTGTTGCTGTGAGATGCGTTACGGTTCTGCTGTGATATTTGTTTGGAACTATTTTCGCTGCTGAAATAGAACAAAAACAGTCCATATTGCTTCTAAAATGTAAGTGACTTAATGTTAAATTGTTTATGGAACTGGCGTATGAAGTGAACTGGCGTCATTTTCAGTCGTGATGGTATTCAGGAAAACAACACTCTTGTTAGTGTAATGTTGCTTAACTGTATCATATGTTATAAATATAAAAACTGCACAATTTTTACTGTGTATGTTAACTGAGTTTCTTTGTATGAGCGGCGCTCATTTGTTTTCGTCCTCGTCTCCTTGAGATGCTGCGCGAGCCTCAACACTTCTCTGTGCGTTCACTATGTCTCCAGCAGTACTAAAAACTCGCTCTGTTGGCACACTGCTGCCAGTAATGCACAGTTAACATTTAGCAAGGGTTGATAGTACAGGTAGCTCTTTCTCCTGGTGGCTTGATAATTTCTCGCTCGTTGGCTTCTCCTCTGCCATCCGCCATGCTATGTTTTGTTTTCTTAGCGCTGCTGCTGGTGCGTTGCGATGATGTCACAGAGACTGAATCGAGTAACGTTTAACGCCTTTATCATTAAAAGTGCTAAAAAAAAACATCCATATTAAGTCTGACGTGCTTAAATCCAATGCGTTATTTCCTATTATCGATACAATCGATTGATTACCTTTTAAAACGATGTTAGATCGATACATGTCGTCCGGAAGGCCAACTTGCCGAGCACAGATCGATGTAGTTAGATCATAGGAATGCAAATCGATACATCGATGTAGTAGATGAATCGTTACACCCCTAATTATTATTATTATTATTATGGGCATCCGGAATTTGCATGCGTAACGCCGCACCACCACGTGGGTATATAAGGAAGTACGCTGGCAACATTGCATTATGTTTCTGCTTTGGAGCCAAGAGCATCTCTTCACTCCTGCAAGCCTGAATTCTGAAGTCCTCTCTTCAGTCTTCGAGACGAGCGGTTCTCCAGAGTGTTGGTGTGACGGCGCGTTCCAGCGTTCTCACATTGCCTGCCTGCTGATCTGTGCAGTGATCTGCAACAGCTGTATGTGTTTTCCCTGGGCGCTTCTGCACTCTGCAGAGCTTTCCTCTCACAAAAAGAGTTTGCGGAACAGTTCTGATCTGGGAACAGTTCAGCGACGCACAGGAAGATCTGTTTGCCTCCCACGACTCTTCCCACTGCAGCCTGTTTTATTCCCTGACCGAGGGCATGCTCGGCACGGATGCACTGGCGCACAGCTGGCCGCAGGGCCCACGCAAGTATGCGTTTCCCCCAGTGAGCCTTCTCGCACAGCTATTGTGCAAGATCAGGGAGGACAAGGAGCAGGTCCTTCTGGTCGCCCTGTATTGGCACGGCTGGACCTGGTTCCCCGAACTCTTACTCCTTGCGACAGCGCCTCCCTGGCCTATTCCTCTGAGGAAGGACCTCCTCTCTCAGAGACGGGGCATCCTATGGCACCCGCGTCCAGATCTTGGAACCTCCACGTGAGGCTCCTGGATGGGACGCGGCAGGTTTGAGTACCCTACCACCTGCGGTGGTGGCTACATCACTTCCATTTGGGCCGAGTCTACCAGACACACCTATGCGTTGAAGTGGAACCTCTTCGTCACCTGGTGCTCTTCTCGCCAAGAAGACCCCTGGAAATGCCTGATCGGGTCCATGCTCTTTTTTTCTCCAAGAAGGATTGGAACGAAGGCTATCTCCTTCGACCCTTAAAGTATATGTGGCCGCAACATCTGCCCACCACGACCTCTTGGAGGACAAAAAGGTTAGTCAGCACAACCTGGTCATCAGGTTCCTGAGGGGAGCGATGAGACTGAATCCTCCTCGCTCTCCCCTCGTACCCTCTTGGAACCTTGCAGTAGTTTAGATGCTCTGCTGAGGCCTCCCTTTGAGCCTTTGCGGTCAGTCGATCTTAAGTTCCTGTCAATGAAGACAGTGCTCCTGACCGCAGGAGTTCGGGCCGGCTAACTCTCACATGATCCTGAGACCCCGACCCGGATATGTGCCCAAGGTTCCCACCACTCCATTCAGGGACCAGGTGGTGAACCTGCAAGCGCTACCCTTGGAGGGGGCAGACCCAGCCTTGGCACTGCTCTGTCCAGTACGTGCTCTCCGTGCTTATGTAGTCAGAACGCAGTGTTTCAGGACCTCAGACAAACTCTTTGTCTGTTATGGTGGGAAGCTGAAGGGAAAGGCTCTCTCAAAGCAAAGGCTGTCTCACTGGATAGTGGACACCATTGTTTTGGCATAACAGCAGCAGGGTTGTCCATGCCCCCTTGCGGTCAGGGCACACTCCACTCGGAGTTAAGTTTGAAATGATTCCCCATGTATTGTTTAGCAGTTCCCAGATATTCTGAAAATGTCCCTTCCTAATTATTTTGAATAAATCAGAGCTTTATAATGACACATGCATACAGACATAATTGTTTTAAAAGTTTCTGCCATACAGTTATATTTATTTGCTTGTTTGTTTAATGGCAACATATAATATTAACTGGTTTTATTCTAGTCAAAAATATTATTTAACATCACTGAATCACCCTAAATACATGAATGTATACCAAATATATATATATATTTTTTTTTAGCAGGTGGAAATAGTTCATGGTAACAAATGCAGGTTATCACTTTTTACAGTGTGTATAATCAATGGTTTTACAGTGTATATAATCAATTGAAAGAAAATTCTTTAAAAACAATAAACATTATGTTTTTTAAATGTATGTAATCACATTCTGTAGTCACAGAAGTATTAGCTAATTTATTTAGAGTGATAATCTGTTTATTAATTATCCCTAAAGCAGGCAACGTGTACCACAAGATACTCTTTAGTGTCTTATTTGGGGCGTAAGAAAGATTTTTTCATCATATCCTTTTATCATGTAAAACGCTTCGGTTACTAACGTAACCTCGGTTCCCTGAGAAGAGGGAACGAGTATTGGGGGAATTCCTTTCCTCGAGATATTGAAGCAAATTTTTATCTTAAAGGGGTGGTAAACCACGATTTCACTATTCTAACTTTAGCTAACGTGTAATGTTGCTGCTTGAGCATAAACAACATCTGCAAAGTTACAACGTTCAAAGTTTAAAGCAAAGGGAGATATTTGCTTTTAAAGAAATCAGTTTCTAAGAACTACAGCAAACGGCCAGTAGGCGACTACACACATTCCTCCAGGGTTGGTGACATCAACAGGCTCAATATTTACATAAACCCCTCCTCCGAGAATATTAAATAAAGGGGGGTGAGGCCATTTTGTATCGCGGCGCTGTTGTGGTATAGTAGGCTGGAGTGTTGTTGCCGCGATGCCGAGGAAACGCTGTTATATTCATCCGGATTGCAGGTCTGGGGTACTTGCTCTGTTCAGCCTTCATAGGGACAGGGGTGCGTTGCAGAGCGTTTAACATACAGCATGTTATATGCACGTGTGTTTGAGTCAGCGGGGAATCAGGCGCGCGCAGGGCTCCCTGCAGCACATCTCACGGAGGGAAACTTTCACAATGTTCGCGAGTTCAACACCGGATTTGCACAACGTCAGCTGCGTGAAAAAAACACTGCCGGTGCGTGGATGCACGACGCGCGCGCTGCACATTTCACGGAGGACAACACAAACTTCCACAAACTTCGCGAGTTCAATACAGGATATGCACCACGGCTTGTCCTGAAAGCTGGATTTACAAACAGAAGCTGTTCACGGGCGACAACCTGTAAGTCTGATTTATTTTTCATCGATGTGTTTTCCTGTAATAGGTTGTACATTGTAGCAAGGAAGTAAACAGATGACAACACTGTTTTGCAAACCAGTCTGTTAAATGCTCATTCATACTTAACGTTATCCGACGAACACCTAACGTTACAAACACTAACGTTAAAATCTCAACAGCGAACCTGACATTAGTGTAAATGATTCTTTGATTAGAGCTTTTATGTATTGTTAATATACAGGCTTGCTAAACATGGTTCTGTGTGTGATTTGGCTAACTTACTAGTTAAAGCCAGTGCTTAGTGTTCGTTTTGGGTTAGTTCTTGCGACAGATATTTGGCTATAATCGTTCTAAAAATACAAAAGTTAAAGTGCTATTCAGTAGCGATCATTATAGATCCGCAGTCTTTACTCTTAGGACTGAACAGTTTCTGCTCGATCATCTTCACTCAAATGTTCTGGGTCTGATTCGGGCTCAGATTGGTGTGGTTTTATTGACGCCGTTGTTTAACACTGACCAAAGCATAGCCTCCGGTAAGGGGCGTGACGTTTCCGACATACGCACTAGGCGTTTAGCGAATCACAACACACTGGGCCAGCTAACCAATCAGAGCCCACTGCGTATTTTTGAGGGACTGGCTTCATACAACCCGGAAAGCATCAGACCGTTTTACAAGGAGGGACAGAGCAGTGTAGAATAAAGGTCAAATATATGAAAAATAAGGCAATTTTTTTTTTAAACGAAGCATGAACACATGTTACAGTGCACCCCACAAACACAGTCAAGCCTTCAAAAGAATGTGTTTTACCACCCCTTTAAAAATACCATATAACACGCAGTGCAGCTGCACAGCTCTCACCAGGAAGCAGCTGCGTTCTGATTGGCTGTGCCGCTGCAACTGCTGCAACCTATGGCGAGACCGCTGGGCGGGACGGACCAATCAGGTCCTTCTATATTCCCGCCACAAGGGGCAACAGAATTTGCATAGCCAAGGGTATATAAGACCCTGTCTTGCCAGGTTAGTCAGGTTAATCGACTGAAGCGACTCCTGAGCAAGCAAAGCACGGCAAGCAAACGCAATACTCGTTCCCTCTTCTCAGGGAACCGAGGTTACGTTAGCAACCGAAGCGTTCCCTTTCGAGAGTACTCTCGTATTCCGTTTGCTAAACGCTATGGGGGACCAATGCAATGGCTCTGAAGCCCGGAGACACCATACCCAAGCCGACCTAAGTGGGCCCGTAATATGATATAATGAAGTCCCAATATGAGCCAGACCTGAGTCGGACCATTTAATGAGAATAACACACAAGATACGTGTAGTATATATATATATATATCTATATATATATATATATATATATGTGTAGACCAGACATAGTCGGGCTAAGAATTATGAATGACAATGACAATTCGAGTCGTATAAGGAATGTGCTTATGACTTATACAAATACTTAACCCAGACCAGACTATCGAGCCTTAAAAGGTTAAATGTATTACACAGCAGGAAGCCCAGCCTGTAAGGCAGGAACATCTAAATTATAAAACCTGATAAAAGTGGACGGGGAGGCCCAGCCTGCCGCCGCACAGATATCATTCAGAGAAATGCCAGTAGACCAAGCCCACGAAGAGGGCCTATGCCTCTAGTAGAATGGGCTTTGACGCCTATAGGGCATCTGAGATCTTAAGACTAATAAGCCAGCGAGATAGCATCCACTATCCATCGTGACAAGGTCTGCTTTGTAACCGCGCACCCAAGCTGTTCAGTTTGCCTAAAAGCAGCAGAACGCTATATGTATATTCTCAGCGCTCTGACAGGACAGAGCAAATTAGCATCTTCTTCATCTAACGATGATGAAAGTGCTGAAAGTGAAATGACCTGTGCTCTGAACGGAGTTGAAAGCACTTTAGGTACATATCCATGACTTGGTTTGAGGACGACTTTAGAATCGTTTGGCCCAAATTCCAGACAAGAGGCGCTCACTGAGAGCGCATGCAGATCACCCACTCGCTTAACTGATGCGATCGCTAGCAGAAAAGCGGACTTTAGTGTGTTGGGGACACAGTTTTAGACCCAGAGACCAGATAGGCCTATGTTGAATGAAGACCAGGAGTCAAGAGTTAGATTAATTAAAGAAATTTACTGAAGAATAGTTTGCAGTTTCATCAGCAGAAGCCAGCGTCAGAGTCTCTCGTGGAATCGCAGGCCAGACTCTAACTCACAGAGAATTTTGCCCACCAGTTATACTGGTTACAAGGACATTGATTACATCAACAATAACAGATGGCCTAAGCCTTAATTCGCTACGGAGACCTAAAAGTCTAAACATTTGTCACACATGTATATATATGCCGGAATGGCGTAGTTTAGTCAGGATGCTCATCACAACATCAATCCCACAAGGGTAAGATTGGCCTCGGACGTCGTAAAGGGCGCCTGCATGTCGGGAGGGGGGTCAGGCCCCGATCAGATAGCTCCAACAAACCTGCACAGAACTTGTGAAACACACACACATCCAAGCACTAGGGCATCACACTCTAGTTAATGTCAGGGGATTATGACCGTCTATCAAGAGAACACTCAATACCCAAACAGCGATACCGTCACAGCTATCCTTCACGAGAGTGAGCCATGCATGGCTAGAGGTCAACCCAGAGCAGAAAGGGGAGACTAGATTTAATACTACAAAATCATCCTCAAACTAAATATATAAAGGTATGAAATCACACAGAATTACAATCATCTATAGATTACATATGAAAGCAGAGAAAGAGATATTTATTTTGATTATCCTTGATTATTCAGGTTATGGATATAGTAAAAAGAATCATTGAAAAGGATATGTGTATAAAAGAAGAGACAGGTATCTGACCTGCCGCTTCACCTGCTGCTTCAAGTGACAGGAGCTTTAAGCTCACCGAATGCAGAGGCTCGAATGTAGAGCCTTTCATGGCATCCAGGACCGTGGACAGGTCCCATATAGAGACTGAAGGGGGGCGAGGTGGGTGAAGCCTTCTATCCCCTTTAAGTAAGCGCACGATAAGATCGTTCTTTCCCAGTGACAGTCCGTTCACTTGAATGTGATGCGCTGCTATAGCGGCCACATAAACTTTGAGCATGGAGGGGGAACGACCCGCGTCTAGCAGCTCTTGTAAAAAAAGTGAGCACTTCTGACTCTTCACAATTATGTGGGTCAGGCTTCGTGCTTTACACCAGTCTGAAAAGACTGACCATTTGCCTGAATATAGCCGCCTGGTCGCGGGGGCTCTAGCTTCAGAAATAGTGTTTAATACATTTTCAGAGAGGTTCTCATGTACCCGTTGATGGGCCAGACATGAAGCGCCCATAGATCGGGACGGGGAGGCCAGATCTGCCGTTCCGCCTGCGTGAGGAGGTCTCTCCTCAGCGGGATCGGCCACGGAGCTGCATCTGACATCTGACTCAGTGGTGAGAACCATGGTTGATTTCTCCAAAGCGGGGCTATTAAAAGCACAGCGCACTTGCTCTCCCTGATCCTCTCTATGACCTGAGGTAACATTGAGATTGGGGGAAAAGCATAAAGAGGAAGGTTGGGCCATTCGTGGGCCAACGCATCCTTGTGCTTGGAGAAATATATTCGGCATTGAGCATTGTCTTGTGAGGCAAAAAGATCCACTTTTGCCTCTCCAAACCTGCCCCAAATTGTCTGAATCGTATGTGGGTGAAGAGACCACTCTGCTGGGGACACTTTGCCCCTGGACAGCATGTCCGGACCCAAATTCAGAATGCCTGGCACATGAGTCGCTCTCAGCAAACTCAGGTTGCGCTCTGCCCATATTAGGACTTTTTCCGCCATTGTGTGCAGATCGGTAGATCTTAGACCGCCCTGGCGATTTTTATAGGCTACCACTGACCTGCTGTCCGTTCGGACCAGGACATGCCTGACCGCTTTCATCTCTAGACAGTTTATGTGAAGGCTCTTCTCCGAGTCTGACCAGAGACCGGAGACTGGCCTGCCTTCGTGAAGGGCTCCCCAACCTTGGTTGGATGCATCTGTCGAGATAACTTTCCACTTCGTAACAGTGTCCAGTAGGGGTGCACCGATCCGACTTTTTCAGTCCCGATACCGATACCGATGCCTGGGCTTTGTGTATCTGTCGATACCCGATACCGATCCGATACTATTGTTGAATTAATAATAAACTGTATATCTTCCACCTTATACCTTCCTTGAAGAGACTAAGGCACCAGACTTTACTAACTAAAAATAACTAAGACAAAATAACAGATGTATGTAAAGTGTTGAATTCTTATTTATTTAAAAAACAATTGTGCATTCAAATCTAAAATAGAATGTAATCAAACTTCTTTAAATAAATAAAATGTAGCAGTGGAAACAAAAAATAGTGTATTGGTCAAACATACAATAGTAATCTGACAGTTACCAAACATTTTTTACACTACAGATAATTGTTTTGGTATATAATCATATCAATATTAAAAAGTAGCATTCCAAATTAACAAATAGTCTTAATTTTCTGCCATATGCAATTTAATAAAAATGATCAGCTAGCTAATAACAACTTTGTTCTGGTTTCACCTCACTCCTGTCTAAATTATTGTAGGCTAGGCCTATTTATTTTACTACACATTGTCAACAGAAATAAGCTAAAATACTGTTGATAATTAAAAATAATTCTTACTACCCACTCTTTCTTAATTGGGTAAGCACACTTGTGTTCTCATTTCAGATGCGTTCTGAGTAAATTAATAAACTGATTCATGAGTTCAGTGTTGGACAGATCAGTTGTTCTAATCTAACCAGTCGTTAAAATGATTCGGTTCAAAGGAGTCATATAGGTCGCGAATCGGACATTAGCACATGCGTTGTGTGCGAATCCCGTCTGTTAGAACATCGCGAAAGATGTCAACACACAGAAAACACTTCATAACTGAATATGATTTGTCTCCCGTTTATCGAAAGTATGCTTTATGTCAGCTGGTCAGAGAAGAGTCAACATTTTTGAGCGCAATGCACACCCAGCGGTAATTCAAAGACACAATTGTCCGAATGTGTCACGTGCAACATGGTTTCGGTCTTCCGACCTTTAGATTTGGAATTGGATTAATATGTGAAATATGAGAGAGCTAACGCTGATTATTTTGAAGACCCAGAGAGCGCGCGCGGGGGAGGAGCTCGTTCTCTCTGTCACTCAGTCACAAGCGCAGCATCTATTCCACATACAATAACTCGTCAAATTAGGCTTTGGCGGCCATCAAAAAATGTTCAATGCAGGAAAGACCCTGACTTTGCAGTAATACCACCTCCCCTCGAAACATTTAAGTTACTTTGCAGACATTGCAAACAGCCGACGAACTAGTTGGCGTGGCAAGCGTGAAATATCTCCTCCACACCGACTCTCTGGCTCGCTCCATGTTGCTTCTAGCATGCGACACACACGTGAAGCTGACGAATGACGTAGGTTCTGCTGCGACGGAAAAAAAACACCGGGATCGGCTTGTGGATCTGTTCATTTTTCCGATCCCCGATCCAGCTATTTTGTCAGTATCGCGGCCGATATCCGATCCTAATATCGGATCGGTGCACCCCTAGTGTCCAGGCTCACACCCGTCTGATACCAGACGGGATTTTTCCAAGGAGCCAGAGCCAACACACAGCTGTGGTCTACCTTGATTTTTAATCGGCCCGAGAGCCATGCGTGAGCTGGAATGCGGCGATTCAGCCAGCGCTGTAGGGGGCGCATGTGTAACAGACCTAGCCTGAGAACTGGCGCCGCTGAGGCCATGAGACCCAATATCCTCTGAAAGTGTTTGAGAGTGAGTGCACCGGACCTGAGGGAAACCGCTCGGTTCTGAACAGAGAGCGTGCGCTGTGACGTCAGTCGCGCGTTCATCTGCAGTGAGTCCAATACTGTTCCCAGAAACGAAACGTTCTGTGTGGGAGACAATGAGCTCTTTGCCACGTTGATGCTGAGGCCCAAGCATTTTAAATGGTTGAGAAGCCAAGATCTGTGGTTCAATAACTGTATCTCTGACTGAGCTATTGAGAATGAGCCAGTCGTCGAGATAGTTGAGAATTCTCATTCCCCGAAGCCTCAGCGGGGTTAGCACCGCTTCCATGCACTTCGTAAATGTGCGGGGAGCCAGAGATAGACCAAAGGGTACCACCCTGTATTGGTATACTTTCCCCTCGAAGGCGAATCTCAAGAATGGCCTGTGATGAGGGGTTATTTGTATGTGGAAATGTGGATGTGGACATCCTCTAGATCCACAGTGAAAACCAATCTCCCGGCCGAATGTGCGCAAGGATTTGTTTCATTCTCAACATTCTGAACGGGCGGTTCATAAGGGCTTTGTTCAGATGTCTGAGCTCTAGGATGGGTCTGAGACCACCGTCCTTTTTTGGTACAAGGAAGTAACGACTGTAAAAGCCCGACTCGCTCTGTGAGGGGTGTACGGCTTCCACCGCCCATTTTATTAACAGTTTTGATATCTCGGTTCGAAGCACGTGACTTGTGTCGCTTCTCACCGTTGTCTCTTCCACGGCGCGAAAGCGCTGTGTTCTGCGAGCAAACTGTAGCGAGTAACCTTGTTCTATTATGTTCAACACCCATTTTGAAATGCCGGGAACGGCCTGCCAGGCCTCGGCCTTCGAAGCCAGGGGCTGAATTAATTTGTGGGGCGAGTCGCTGAGTAACAGGGACTCGGTGGCCCGATAATGTTGCATTAAGGTGGCGCTTATGATATGAGGGAATGGTTTCCCACCGCCTGAGTGCAGGGGGCCGGGGGACATAGAATATTGGTGCTTTTGTACAGGCGAGCGCGTTTGAGCACGGGCTCGTTGACTGTGAGGATAGTGTTTCCAGCCACCTGAGTGCTTTAATGCTGGCACACTGCCTACAGAGAAAAAACTCTTTTTGTGACTCATATGGGTCGCAGTGAAAACAGCGTTTGTGTACAGGCGAGCGTGTACTCGTTGGCTGTGTATGTAATGTTCCCAGCCACCTGATTGAAGGGAGCTGGGGAACGTTTTGGAAGAGAGCGAGGTGGTAAACCGGCCGAAGCGGGTGTTATCCACCTTCTCTTTGTGCCTCTGGCTAGGACGGCTTCAGCGGCTCAGGCTTCGACACGTTGGGTCGGGGACCTCGACGCTCCGGCGGTCTGCTGCGGCTCGTAGAGCGGGAACGCTGTCCAGGGCTTAGAAGCCGCGCGAGGCTGGTGAGCTGGTGGCGCTGCCTTGGTGGGCTGGGCTGGTCCAGCTTTAGCGTGACGGCTAGCAGAGGAGCTGGAACGCTTAGGCAGGAAATGTTGCATTGCCTGCGAAGCCTTTTGCACCTCGGTGAAGCGTTCTGTGAACCCAACCACAGAGGGGCCGAATAGTCCTGAAGGCGGCATGGGCGCGTCCAGGAAAGCGGTCTTGTCCGAGTCTTTCATTTCAGTTAGGTTGAGCCACAAATGGCGCTCCAACACCGTCAACTTGGCCATACATCTGCCGATCGCCAGAGCGTTGGCCTTGGTGGCGCGCAGGGCCCGGTCAGTTGCGCCGCGCAGATCCTTCAGAGCCTCGTTATCAGGGACAGACTCATCCAGGGAACGGAGGAGTTTGGCCTGGAAGACCTGAAGCACCGCCATGGAGTGTAGCGCTGAGGCCGCCTGGCCGGCGGAGGCGTATGCTCGACCGGCGAGGCTGGTAGTGGTGCGGCAGGCCTTGGAAGGGTGCACAGCTTTTGACTGCCATCCTCTGGCGGAGGGCGGGCAAAGGTGTGCAGCGACGGCTTCCTCGAGGGGAGGAAGAGCTTGGTATCCTTTTTTCTGAGCTTCATCGACCACCGAGAGCGCTGGAGAAAAAGAGGATTTGGCACGAGACGAAAATGGCGCCTTCCACGATTTAGCTAGTTCCTCGTGGATCCAGGCTTCGATCCAGAGCTCAGCAAGATGAGTCACTGATGAAGAATTAATCTGACTAACCTGGCGAGACAGGGTCTTATATACCCTTGGCTATGCAAATTCTGTTGCCCCTTGTGGCGGGAATATAGAAGGACCTGATTGTTCCGTCCCGCCCAGCGGTCTCGCCATAGGTTGCTGCAGTTGCAGCGGCACAGCCAATCAGCACGCAGCAGCTTCCTGCTGAGAGCTGTGCAGCTGCACTGCGTGTTATATGGTATTTTTAGGATAAAAATTTGCTTCAATATCTAGAGGAAAGGAATTCCCCCATAGCGTATTAGCAAACGCAATGCGAGAGTACTCTAGAAAGGGAACTGATATTATTACTTTTAGTTGACTACAGCTTTGCATTTTTAACTAGATACCTTCTTGAGTTTCACACACTCATTTTATGGTAGAACATGGGTGTCCAACCCTGCTCCTGGAGGGCTACTTTCCTGCAGAGTTGCAAGAAAAAAAGAAAAAAAATCTGCAAGTAGTTAAAAATGCAAGGATGTAGTCAACAAAAAGTTATAATATCAGTTTTACATGTGAATATTAACATTTGCACATTTTTTTAAAACTCAAATGACATAGATTGAGAATGGGGACTGTGTACAGTGGGGCCAGAGGCCTGGAGGGCCTATAATGCTGCATTCACACAGGGCGTCAGCGTTAAAGGCCCCATGGCATGAAAATGTCATTTTATGAGGTTTTTTTATCATTAATATGAGTTCCCCTAGCCTGTATATCCCCAAGTGACTAGAAATTTTGATTGGTGTTAACCGAGTTCGCTCAGAGAATTTAGAGAAAATGGATTCAGTTTATCAGTCACGACGTCAGCACAGGCTTTACAAACAGACTTTTACAATATGGATTCGACAGCACCGCCACAAACAGTGAGTAACAGTGTTCATTAATGTCTGATCTGTGATCAGTGATTTTTGATGTGTAGCTAATCATTCAAGTTTACACAGACTTTCTTTCTAAATCGTTTAATACGGTCAGTCCCGCCATCTTGATGCCCTCAGCGTAATGCATCAGTGAATCAAGCCAGTGGCTAAAACGATCAACTTCATATCGTTTCTGTTAGTAGCATGAAACAAATCTGTTCTCTAAATGATTAAAGAGAGCGATCAAAGAACACACTCTTTATAATGCTCGGCTCTGTCAATCACACGTCGCGAGTGTATCTGCACACTTGCCCAAACTGCCGTTATAATGAATGACACTTTTATGCTGCACAAAGCTCTTACTGTCTTCATGTCGATGTCGTGTTTGCTGTTAGTTGTGGTGAAAGAATTTTGTGAGAGAAAACGCGTTGCAATGAGGAGATCACTGCATTCACTGATCAACAGACTGTCTGTGTACTCAATGCTCATCACTGCAGCCGTTCATGTGATGGAAAAGATCTAAAAATAATGTTATAATCAACACTTTCCCGATTTGTTCCATATGTTACAAAGTTCGTAGAATAAGGAGGAGGCCGACAGGGGCAACAGTTTAAGCAGAGACGCCCAGACCTCCCTCTCCCTAGCCACTTCCTCCAGCTCTTCCGGGGGAACCCTGAGGCGTTCCCAGACCAGCCGGGAGACATAATCCCTCCAGCGTGTCCTAGGTCTTCCCCGGGGCCTCCTCCCGGTAGGACGTGGCTGGAACACCTTCCTGGGAAGGCGTCCAGGAGGCATCCGAAATAGATGCCCGAGCCACCTCAGCTGGCTCCTCTCGATGTGGAGGAGCAACGGCTCTAATCTGAGCTCCTCCTGAGTGACCAAGCTTCTCACCCTATCTCTGAGGGAGCACCCAGCCACCCTGCGGAGAAAGCTAATTTCGGCCGCCTGTATCCGGGATCTTGTTCTTTCGGTCATGACCCACAGCTCATGACCATAGGTGAGAGTAGGAAAATAGATCGACCGGTAAATCGAGAGCTTTGCCTTACAGCTCAGCTCCTTCTTTACCACGACAGAAGCTGCAGCGATCCATCTGTCAATCTCCCGTTTCATCCTTCCCTCACTCGTGAACAAGACCCAGAGATACCTGAACTCCTCCACTTGAGGCAGGAACTCTCCACCAACCTGTAGTGGGCAATCCACCCTTTTCCGACTGAGAACCATGGCCTCGGACTTGGAGGTGCTGATTCTCATCCCAGCCGCTTCACACTCAGCCGCAAGCTGTCCCAGTGCACACTGAAGGTCCTGGTCTGAGGAGGCCAACACGACAACATCATCCACAAAAAGGAGCGGCGAAATCGTATGGTCCCCAAACCGGACACTCTCCGGCCCTTGGCTGCGCCTAGAAATTCTGTCCATAAAAATTATGAACAGAACCGGTGACAAAGAGCAGGCCTGCCGGAGTCCAACATGCACCGGGAACAGGTCGGACTTACTGCCGGCAATGTGAACCAAGCAGTGCTTAATTTGTAAAGTGGGAGGTCCCGGAGCGCAGAGGGGGGGTGGATCCGGCGACTCAAAAAAATTATGTACACTGCATATAGCAGTGCTTCTCAATCTTTTTTCAATAACGTACCCCGTTTCATTTTTTTTAAATAATTAAAAATCTACAGAGCCCCTAAAGGGACCTTTGCAAAAAAAAAAAAAAAATACAAGACTTTCGCATGCGCACGAGAAACGTATCGCGTGCGCACAAGAAACGTATCTGGCATATAATTTCCGGTTTGCGTACAATTTGACACAGGAGACCTACACCTGTGCAAGACGGAATACACATTTTGATTGTCTATGCCATGTGACAGTGATATCCCTTGATCGTTTGTATTTTTTTGAATCATTACTTTATTAGCCTAATTGGGTGGGCAGAAAGCTATGCCCTTATCAGAAATAATATATTTTTTAGCAAAGTAATACTACAACTAAGAAACAAATGTGTACAAAGTTGCACAAGTCAGGATTAGAGATGCGTGTTAAACTCACAGCACACGCAGTGATGAAGCACAGCATAAAAAGAGAGAAGAACAAAGAACGGCACTGAAGTCATTTTTAAGAAAAGAAAATCTGTTTGAAATTTTGCCTACCGGATACGGCTAAAGTCTATCAACTAACGTTAGCTTGGCTTCACCTTCTTCTTTGCTCTGGTTGGTTGTGGCGCTCATGGCGCTATCCTATTGCGTGCAGAGGGAATCTGAAAGACAACCGTTTATCCCGCCCCTCGGATTGAGCCCTGTCAATGGTGAGTTTCCAGACCCAACATCTTGATGTGGATCTGGCTTGTCAGGCTATCCTATAATGATAAAAGGCAAAAACGGCAAGAAAAAATCTTTAAACTGATGCTGGTTAAGCTCCATCCACACACAGATAAGAATCAGCATCTTTTAAGCCACTATGTCGACATCTCTCATCATGGGGTGTGAGAACGGATTTTCCGCCAGATTCTGTTCCCCCCATGTTTCTTACACAATGAGGTTCTAATATTTATAAAACTGGCCTTGGTTTGTTGGTGCTGACAGCCTCGTGGCCAGCGCTTTGACATGTATCGCTGTTGCGCATCGGGTAACCCGAGTTCGAGTCATCACGGTGGTGGGGAAACGGATTCCGACAGCTGGATTGTTTGCCGTTGGATTCCCCCTGTGTTTCTTACACAATGAGGTTCTAATAATTACAAAACTGATGCTGGCTAATTGGCGCTGATAGCCTTGTGGGCAGAACCTTGACATTTAGCACTGTTGTTGTAACCCCACTTGTTTGAATCCCCCCTCCAAGCGGGACTCAAACCCGGGTCCGCCAGCATGAGAGTCGGACGCTCTAACAATGAGGTAAAGGCTGCAACCTCTAGCATCAGTCGCTAAAACGTCTCTTGAGATCAGAAGAGTGAGGTTTACTCACACAGCAACTACTAGCTGGCCTCTGTTAAACTCACCCCCCCAAAACCTCACTCCTATCCGGGTCACAGCACCAATGTAACCCCACCTGCATGAATCCCCCCTCCAAGCGGGACTCAAACCCGGGTCCGCCAGCATGAGAGTCGGACGCTCTAACAAGGAGGTAACGGCTGCATCCTCTAGCATCAGTCGCTCCCAAGTATGACCCCTAATGCCGTCACTCGACATAACGTTTCTGGTCAGTAACCGATACATTCCTTGCACTGGTTGCCGATCCATTACAAAATTAATTTAAAATTTTGACTCTTTGTATAAGCGGAAGAAGATGGATGGATGGATGGATGGACTCTTTGTATTTAAAGCTCTGACCAGATCAGCACCTCAAAACCTCTCTGTCATTCTTAATCCAAATACATTTCTGAGGTTGTCTGGTCTGAGAAAAGTTAACCATTCCAAGATCCAGACTAAAGTTGAGGGGTGATCGTGCTTGATTTCCATTACTGGGCCAAAACTGTGGATAGTCTCCTGGTTTCTCTCAGATTAGTTTAATCAGAATCTGAAGTTAAAAAATCTTTTGCTCAGGCTAGTAACTGCTTTTATGGTCTAAGGTTAAATCCTCTTACCAGTGTGTGATGTCTCTTTTCTCAGTCTTTATAGTGCTTTATAGTGTTTTTGCACAGCGGTCAGCAACTGTTGTTTTTACTGTGCTTTATAAATAACATTTGATTTGGCAAAAAAAAAGCTAATTTAACGTGTGTTGTTTTACACCTCTGTTTACATCCTTTTATCCACGCAAGGGAAAAACAAACGAGTGCTATGGAGTAAAATGACAAACCTCTGAAGGGTTTTCTGGGCATCCTCCAATCAACCACCTTGATCTATATCACATCCATACAGTATATAAGATTCACCACAGGCTGGGACTCTCAGGGAAGGGTAGGAGGCATTTTAGGTAAGATTAACTAACTGTAGCTATTATATACTGCTTATAAGACTCTTTAATAAATCATTATCATGCATGTTTTTATATGGCTTTACTGATTAAAAGATGAATGGTACAATGCAGAATGTATAGCCTATTGTTATATATATACTGTGTGTGCTTTCTCATGTCAGGTTGAGAACATGAACTCCAGTGCCATCTCAGAGTATGGTAACTCTACTTTACTCTTCATACCACGGGACAGCTTCAGCGCTGCTCTCACTAAAAACATCGTGGCCATGCTTGTATGGCTGGCTCTCAGTGTCTTTAACTGCAGTATGGTGTCCACTTTCCGCAAGCACAGTTTCTTCTTTGAAGATCCACGTTATATCATGTTTATCTGCATGGTCATTAATGATGCCGTACAACTGACATTGGTAACCGCCTTGTATGTGGTTAGTATTAATATGAAATATGGGGCCAAAAATAACATTTAAGCTACACTTATAAATACCTGAATGGCAATGCATTCGATGCCAGTTTGAAGTATTCTGCCATTCAAAAGAGTCAGTAGTGTTTTTGAATTTGAATTTTGAATTAATATGGTCGTGAATATTCTGAAATATTATTCCAATTTACAATTCCAAATTATATAACAGTTTTTTTATTTGAATATATTTTTAAATGTAATTTATTCCTGTGATCAAAGGTGAATTTATCATCATTACTCCAGTCTTCAGTGTCACATGATCCATCAGAAATCATTCTCATATGATGATTTGATGCTCATGAAACATTTATGATTATTTTGATGCATATAAAGTTCAAAAGAACAGCATTTATTTGAAATAGAATATTTTGTAACATTATAAAAAAAGACACTTTTGATCAATTTAACGCACACTTGCAGAATAAATATATTAACTCCATAACTTTTGAACAGTAGTGTTTTTAAAAGTCTATAAAAAATAAAATGTAAAATGTGTATGTGCTTGTAGGTGAATGTGTGTAAAATATACCCTGTACAACTTTGTTTTGATATTGTCTGCTTTTAGAAAGTCATTTTACTAAAAATGTTGTCGATCAATCCTTGAAAAAAGTTGAATGGATGCAAACAAACTGTATAATGAAACCATGTCATGGTCTGACATGTGTATATTGTGTCATCATATCTCCTGTTGTAGGTGAGTTATGCCTTCTCAAAGATCTTGGCATCCGCCTGCTGTCCGCTGATCATGACCGCTGTGATGACCACCCGCTCCACCCCGCTCATCCTGGCCGGCATGGCCCTGGAGCGCTACATCTCCATCTGCCTCCCCCTCCACTACAGCCACATCTGCACAGTCACACGCACCATGTGGATCATCGGGGCGATATTCCTCCTGAGCTTCACTCCCCCGCTCACAGACCTTTTCATCACCGTCGCCAAAGAACCACCACTGTTCTTCCACACGTACATTTTCTGCGACCACTCGCTCCTATTTCGAGACAGGTCTATCTATTACAAGAACTGCGTGTTTGATAGTGTGTATTTCTCTTTTGTCTTCTTGACTTTACTGTATACGTACTGTAAGATCGTGCTGACGGCCCGTGCGGCCTCCACTGACCAGGTGCTGGCCAAGAAGGCCCGTAACACAGTGTTTCTCCATGGGGTTCAGCTGCTGCTGTGCATGCTGGCCTTCGTCGTGCCGTCCATGCAAGCTCCGCTCATACAGCTGTTTCCGATGTATGGCCTAGAGATCCGTTATGTTAATTTTCTTCTGGTCTACATCATCCCACGATTTCTCAGTCCAATGATATATGGATTCAGGGATGAGAAGTTTCGCAAGTATTGGCTCAGATACTTTATCTCTAAAGCACGGAGAGTAAAACCAGTCGGCCAGTTCTCTCAAAAGCTTGGATGATGTTCTGTTCACTGCTGTGCCACATCAATGATTTGTAGGCAACGCCGGTTTGTGAAGAGAGTTCATGTGTAGGAGGCATTTTAACAGCCCAAGGACATGTGCTGATACAGAAAACATCCTTACTCAGTGGAACAAATACGTATGATTGTGTACTGAAAGAACAGTTTGAAAAGAAATCTAAACTGTTAAACATATTCACTGCACATTGTGTAACTGTTGAACAATGTTTTGGCACCATCGGATATAAAGATTTGAATAGGGTACAACGGGACAAAAGACACACCTGGTAACACTGTAGAATAATGGTCATTAGTTAACATTAGTTAATGTATTAACTAACATGAACTAACCATGAGCAGTACATTTGTTACTGTATTTGTTCATCTTTGTTAACGTTAGTTAATACAAATCCAGCTGTTCATGGTTTGTTCATGTTAGTTCACAGTGCATTAACTAATGTTAACAAGATTTTAATAATGTATTAGTAAATGTTGAAATTAACATTAACAAAGATGAATAAATGCTTTATAAGTGCAGTTCATTATTAGTTCATGTTAACTAATGTAGTTAACTAATGTTAACTAATGACCATTATTCTAAAGTGTTACCACACACGTTAAGAAAAATGTGCTTTTCCCTACTCCCATAGTGTATGATTGCAGAATACATATAAATATTTTTTTTTGTTGTATTGAACATTGATGAAGCAACAGATTTTGTGTGAAAATAAATCATAAAATGTGTTTATTTTGTTTAAAAATTGCATAAATGTGTTCCCTCAGACACACGGAGCAAAAGACACAAATACTTCAGCTAAAATAATATGTTTTATTAATAAGTTAATTCTTGTTCAAGACAATCACAATTTAGCAAAGTTTGTACTATTTTCTGTTTATTTTATAAAAGAATACATTTCGATCAAGCTCAAAGAAGCTCATTAATTCAGCCCAAAACCTCAGTTGTTCAGTTTGCACCTTAGAGAGAACAATTACATCATCATAAGTATATATTGACTACCATGAATTTCATTGAGGCCAATACGGCAGGTTTGTTTTACCAGTCTTACACACTGTGAATGCCTTTTCTCTTCAATGCTTTTATAATTCTTATGCATTTTTATCTATACTTTAAGTGAGCTTGTACAACTTTATACGGATAATTGAATTGTTAACATTGAGTGTCGGGACTCTACAACATATAACAGTGTACTTACAGTAGTTTAACCAGCTCAGTTCTTCAGCCATCACAGGTTACAGGATCATAACCATGAACAGCACCGTTCCAGTGGATCCGTTTTATGACGCGTTCATCAAGAACTTCCTCAGCGTAGTCCTCTGCCTAACCATCAACTATATCAATGGAACATTTGTGATTGTCTTCTTCAAAAATACCATTTTCTGTAGTGACCCAAGATACATTTTATACATTCATTTGGTGATCAATGACATGATTATGCTGTCAATTTCTGTGGGCTTACAAGTCGCAACGTATGTTTTGCGCATCTTCAATGCCTCTGTTTGTTGTGTTGTGCTGCTTTTGCTTAGTACAGTCACCAAGAACTCTCCACTAAATCTGGCCTGCATGGCCATTGAGCGTTACATTGCCATTTGCAAGCCACTACATCACTCGCAAATATGCACAGTTCGGAGGACGTACATGCTCATTTGTGTCATATGGACTGTGGCAGCAGCGCCAGGTCTGAGTGATATATTCATCGCTTTATCAAATCGACCAGCAAGCTTTTTCACAACTGCCATTTTATGCCACGTGTTGTTCATTTACAACACGTTGCAACACACAGTCAAAGAAACCGTGGTGAATGTTGTGTACTTGTCGTTTGTGTGGATGACGTTGATCGTCACCTACTTCAAGGTTTTTTCCGCAGCAAATGCTGCGAGTGCAGATCGAGTGTCTGCTAGAAAGGCCCGAAACACGATCCTACTGCACGGAGTTCAGCTGCTGCTGTGTATGATGTCCTATATCACCCCATTCATCAGTACAGCGCTTATAGATCTTTTTCCTCAGGCTCGGGCAACTATTCTGTTTATTCTGTTTTTGCTGTCATATGTTCTACCAAGGTTGCTAAGCCCACTGATCTACGGGTTGAGAGACAAACAATTTTTTGAGCGTATCAAAGTGTATCTTTGTTGCAAACAAGTGAGAGGGACACATATTATACCAGCAAAGTAGGGTGAATACTGTAACATATGTACATATATTTCCCTTATTCGAGTAGTGATGTCATTTGTTTCATATAAGGCAATACATTATTAGCACATCCTCACGATGTATGAAGATATAGGTTTATACCATGTATGAAATACTCATAGAAGAAATATTATATACATATATTAAAAATATTTATATGATGACTTTTTATATGGTACTGTATGTTAATGCTCTTGTAAATACTTGCCAGCATTTCTGTAATAAAAGTCTAGATCTTTAAAATGCATCCAAATTACAGCGAACCATGCGGTGCTCTGTAGTGGTCAAAAAGGATAGTGAATTTTGAAGTGATATATTCTTGAAAACTCAAGAGATGTGGATTCGGACGGCAATTAATTACCACACGACCTTAGTGTTTGTCAAAAACAGTAGGTAATTCGGCAGGGGATTTTTACGCGGGTGGTGGGAGAAAAGCACTGACATTCTGGATTTGGACATCAATAAAATCACTGACCAGCCCTTGTAAATTATTAAAACACCTTATGACCCCACGAGAAACAATTACCGTCTGAATAGGGCTTTATTTACAACATGACTGAGGCAGCATAGGAGACTGGTTTGTGTGACACCCTAAAGTATGTACACATTTTGGGTATTGTGATTTTGGAAGAAAAAGTTTATTTTCCATATACTATTTTTTATTTTATTTAATATGTTCTTATATTTTTATCATTATCGACAACATCGTACAGAGTCCTGTTTTCACAGGTATGACTTTCATGACAACAAAACTACATGCACACGAGTCATTAGATTAATATGTTTATGTTTATGTTGCAAAAATATTGCAAATAATATTGTATATAAATGTTCTGATGTGTGAATATATTGAAAATGCGTAGGTCATCCGCCATTTTGTGGATGCTGTGAAATGCTCGCATGTGCTCGTGAAATGTGTTTAATTTGATTCAAACCGACTCCAGTTATCAGGTTATTATGTTCATTATTTGTTTATCCATATTATATTTGTGTTTGGTTAATTAGAGTTCATGTGTGACAAATGTCAATTAATGCACTTCTCCAGTTAAATGTTTTAAACTGCAGTGCAAACTGTAATGCAGATATTTCCTGCTAATGCAGAAGAAAAAAAAATAATGTTAAAGTAACATGGTGGCAGATCTGATTATCAAAATCAGTAACTTAGATGTTAAATGTGTATTGTTTTGACAGAAAAAGAAAATGCCATTTGTGCATTAATAAAAAAGAAAATAAAGAAATATATTTTATTGATAAAGCTTTATTGGTTTACAATGTAAAAAAAAAAAAAACCCATTGAATAAACAATTGCTGGGGATTATGTGCGACACACGCTCCTGTCTCCTCATTTCTTTTCCTGTTTTCACAGGGACTTTTTAATCTGCCAACACGGCCCTCTGCATGGGGTCTGTAACATTTGCATGGCTTTATTCAGTACTGTCGTCTCCGCCGGTTTCAAAACATCTCTGTTTTATTGTCATTTTATGCTCGTCCAGGACTTTGCACCAACACAACCTTGTTTCTGCAGCGACTTTCGGCTTGTTTCCTATAACAACGTCTGACGTTTACGTGGCGTGAGAAATTGGCAATATCACAGACAGAGTGTCGTAGGTAATCGCAGCATGCTGATATACAGCCATATCGCACGGTTATGAGTGTGATATTGCATTTATACAACAGTTCGACGGCGTGAAGAAACAAAAACCCTCTTTTGTGCCACGGATTCAAAATCTCATGTTGACAGTTTGACAGTTGAGCCCAAGCCTTTGTTACCAATTCTAAAACATCACTTTAGAGCTAGTAACGCTTCATTGAAGATTATTATTGTATTATGTAGACTATTATTATGAGAGAGAGATCAATTAAACGAGTGTATTACCTGCATCTGATATAGCATTCATTCTTCAGGCCTATGTCCAAAATATTGTATCCATTATAAAAAATTTGTATGAATGCCTGTTTGAATACCTGCTGAGGAAAGCGAAAGTGTTTCTTGACCTTTAAAAGTTAAGTGGATCCCATGACAGAGCTAAAACAACTTCCTTGTTCTGACTCACTCATAAAGACTTTTTGCCGCCATCTAATAAAAATGTTCATGGATAAGTCACTGTAGTGAGGTTCGTGTAGGTGTGGGAAGGAAGAAGACGGGGTCGGCTTACTGGGACTCGTGAGTACTCTTTTATTTCTCTATTCTCAATATTCAAAAGGGTGTGCACGTCGCACAACATAAACGTTCATATAAACTCTTTCTCTGGATCAATCGTCGGTTTGGGCAGGTCCTCTCTGCATAGCACTGTGATCTCTCGAGTCCCAGCTTCCCAGTGTCTCTCTCTCCATTCTCTCGTCCCGCAGCGGCTTTTATGCGGTCTCTCCACGGCAATTACTGCAATGAGACACAGGTGTTTGTGATCTGCACTTGACCTACTTACTCACCGCTCGGCTCCGCCCTCTCTCTCCCGCTGCAGACCTCGCGAAACCACGCCCCCTCCGCCACATACCCCCACCGCCCGACTCAGGACGGGGAGCCATCCGGCCTGCAACCTCCCCCCCTCCTGGAGAGGAAGTCAGCCACAGCCATCTGTGCACCCGGCCTGTGGATCACCTTGAACTTAAAAGGCTGTAAAGCTAGATACCAACGGGTGATCCGCGCGTTGGTATCCTTCATGCGGTGGAGCCACTGCAATGGGGCGTGGTCCGAACAGAGGGTGAACTCCCGCCCCAGGAGGTAGTAGCGAAGGGTGAGAACGGCCCACCTGATGGCCAAACACTCCTTCTCTATGGTGCTGTACATAGTCTCTCTCTTAGAGAGATTACGACTAATGTACAGCACCGGCCGCTCTTCACCCTCCACCTCCTGGGACAGGACTGCGCCCAGCCCCCTGTCCGAGGCGTCCGTCTGCAGAGAAAAAGGGAGAGAAAAGTTAGGAGCCTGAAGGAGCGGCCCACCACACAGAGCAGCCTTTATCTGGGTGAAGGCCTGCTGGCACCGCTCCGTCCACTGAACCGTATCTGGTACCTCCTTTTTAGTCAGATCAGTCAGCGGGCTAGCGAGGTCCGAATAATTAGGCACAAACCTTCTGTAATAACCCGCTAGCCCCAGGAACTGCAGTGTTTCCCCTAGAATTTTTTCCAGCAGCGGTGCTGTTACGTGCCGGAGGTTGTTACCAAGCCGGTCGTCGGGGGGGTCCGGGGGCATGCACCTCCGGAATAAATAAAAAATTAAAATAAACCATGACTTCTGGCAAGTTTTGTGGATAGAAATAGACATTTTGAACATTAAAATCCAAATTAAGCTTTTCATTAGTTTAAAAGGTGACTATCTTATAGCCTATTTTACTTCAATAACCTGCAGGGACGTGCAGAAAGTTCCTAAGGGGCAAGGGCTCAAATGTAAGAAAGGGGCAATATGTAAAAAAAACCAACTAAAAACCCCATAGTGTTTGGATACTATTTTATGTTTTTACAAAAAGTCTCATGCTTATCAAGCCTGCATTTATTTAATCAAAAATACCAGAAAAAACAGTAGCCTAATATTGGGAAATATTATTACATGATGTTTTTTTTTTACCTTAAGTTTTTATCAATCAAATATATTGTTGTTTTGATTCACATTATGGCTCAATCGTCACCAAGTTTATTAGATGCTGCCCCTTTAAGACGCAGATCTAAAATCATTCTCCCTTTTACGCCCATTTAAGCTAAACTGTGTTTAAGTGAATACTCTCCAAGCCTGTCATTTTGACATATAGGCTATTTTGTTGTGTATTTGATGGTTTAGTCGCGCACACGAAGCATATGTGCAATTCGGTCCGTTTCGCAGCGTGCGTACACACACACACACACACACACACACACACACACACACGCCTGCCTTGAACTTGGAAACAGCGTCTATTGCGCGGATTATTGTGCTTTTCATTTAATCAAACACGTTCTGCAATTTAGCCAAAGTGGAGAGTGCATTTGCCAACAATCACGGATTGTGCTGAATCTGACGTTAAATGCATGTTTGAGGAGAAATGACAGCGCGCGCTGTGAAGGGAAGGAAGTTGTGCTAGATGATGCGCGAGCATAGTTTATAATAGTTTTACCTCATATCTTCTTTTTTTAATCCTTGGAAGCGGAAAAAAAGATTAATATCACAGCCCTGTGATATTGTGAAAGTGTAAGCAGACTACATTTTTGTTTAGTTCTCTGGCCATCGTCAATCTCTTTCTCTCTCCTTTACAGTGTGTAAGTGAATGTCGTGATATTACTGATCATGTGAAGATTTTGCAGTGGCGCTGAAAATCCAGCGGCGGCGCTGCGCCGCTGTGAATACATTGTAGGGGAAACACTGAACTGTCTGACCTCCTTTTTGGTCTTAGGTCTTGGACAGGTCGCAACCGCTGCGGTCTTATCAATTTGGGGACGCACCTGACCATGACCCAAGTGGAAGCCCAGATACCTTACCTCCACCCGCCCAACCGCACACTTCTTCGGGTTGGCCGTGAGCCCCGCCCTTCTCAGCGACTTCAGGACAGCACGCAGGTGCTGCATATGCCGCTGCCAGTCTGCGCTGTAGATGATGATATCATCGAGATAGGCAGCAGCATACGCAGCATGCGGCCGGAGAATTCTGTCCATCAGACGCTGGAAGGTGGCGGGAGCCCCGAACAAGCCGAAAGGAAGGGTGACAAATTGGTGCAACCCGAACGGCGTGGTGAAGGCGGTTTTTTCTTTGGTCATTGGAGACAAGGGGATCTGCCAATAACCCTTAGTTAAGTCCAGTGTCGAATAAAATCGAGCGGTCCCTAGCCGATCAAGCAGTTCGTCAACCCTTGGCATTGGGTGCGCATCAAATTTCGACACCGCGTTTACCTTACGGTAGTCCACACAGAACCGGACCGAGCCGTCAGGTTTTGGAACAAAAACTATCGGGCTGGCCCAGTCGCTGCTGGACTGTTCTATTACCCCCATCTCTAACATGGCGTCTAATTCAGCCTGAACTACTTTTTTTTTTGTGTTCAGGTAAACGGTATGGCCGACTGCGAACCACCACGCCCGGCTCGGTCTCAACGTGGTGTTGAATGAGGTCGGTGCGGCCAGGTAGGGGCGAAAACACGTCGGCAAACTCGGCCTGTAATGTTTTTACGTCAGTGAGTTGGGACGGCGAGAGGTGATCCCCCCCCCGGGGCCAGAGCGAGAGAATGGGACTTTTGAACCGCCTCTGGCCCGAGATCATCCTCTCCGCTCACCACCGTCGCCAACATCACTGACTCCACCTCTGACCATTTTTTTAATAGGTTGAGGTGGTATATTTGACGTGCCCCGTCCCTATCTGAACACACAACCTCATAATTTAGGTCCCCAATTCGCCGTGTGACCACAAAGGGCCCTTGCCACTTTGCGAGCAATTTAGAGCTAGAGGTAGGGAGTAACACAAGCACTTTATCTCCCTGTGCAAATTGACGTAACTTAGCCCCTCTGTTGTATAGCTGTTTTTGTCTGTCCTGGGCCTGTAACAAATTCTCCATTGATAGCCGTCCCCAAAGTGTGGAGTTTTGTTCTCAGGTCCAGGACATATTGAATTTCGTTTTTGCTCGCGGATGGTCCGTCCTCCCAAGTCTCTCTAAGGACATCCAGCACCCCCCGAGGCTGGCGCCCATAAAGAAGCTCGAAGGGGGAAAACCCCGTGGAGGCTTGCGGGACCTCGCGCACAGCAAACAAGAGAGGTTCTAGCCATTTATTCCAATTTTTGGCGTCCTCGTGAACGAACTTCCGAATCATTGTTTTCAACGTGCGATTAAAACGTTCCACTAGACCCTCTGTTTGTGGGTGATAGACGCTGGTGCGAACGGATTTAATGCCCAATAACTCGCATAGTTCGCGGATCGTCTGTTACATGAACGCCGTGCCTTGATTGGTGAGAATCTCTTTCGGGATTCCCACCCGGGAGATTAATGAAAACAGCGCACTCGCAACACTTTTCGCTGAAATAGTGCGGAGTGGAACTGCTTCCGGGTATCGCGTTGTATAATCCACCAGGACTAATGCAAAGCGATGCCCCCGTGCTGACCGTTCTAATGGCCCGATGAGGTCCATACCAATTCGCTCGAAGGGGACCTGCATCAGAGGAAGTGGGCACAATGGTGCTTTTGGGGTGGCCGGTGGATTGACCAACTGACATTCACGACACGACGCACACCACTTGCGTACATTCTCGTGAATGCCCGGCCAGAAGAACCGGGCCATGAGACGGTTCAACGTAGCTTTGTGACCTAAATGCCCGGCCATCGGGTTAGAATGAGCCGCCTGGAAAAGCATTTCCCGGCGGCTTTTAGGAATTAACAACTGGGTTGTATCCTGCTTTGACTGGGCGTCTTGGGTCACCCGATACAACCTATCTTTTATAACCGCAAAATAGGGAAAGGAGAGTGGTTGATCAGGGTGGAGGAGGTGGCCGTCGATGGAACGGACCTGATTAAACGCATTTTTAAGCGTGTCATCCTGGGACTGTTCCAGGGGAAAGTCATCGCGCTCTGTGAGCACCGGTGTCTCCAGCTCGCTTGTTTCCCCTGAAACCGCCGCCAGAGGTCCCGGTTCCGCCTCCCCCAACTGAGCAACCGCCATCTTCCCTTCCGAGCGCTTTCCCCAAGAAGCATCCGCGCACAAATGCCCCAATAACTTGTTAAAAGCTGGCCAATTGGTTCCCAGAATTAGCGGATGCCGGAGGTGCGGGTTAACTGCAACCTCGACACTATGCGTTTGTCCCCTAAATTGAATAGTGACGGGCACTAACGGATAGTTCACCACTTCCCCGTGCACACACCTCACCGTAACCACACGGCTGTTACCCAACGCCTTAGGTTGAATCAGGCTTTGATGTATAGAGGTCTGGTTGCAACCGGAATCCACCAGAGCCTGATAAGTACCCCCCTTGATACTCACAGGTATAAGGTACAGTCCAGCTTGATCAGGGGCGGCTTGTGGAGCGTCGGGAACCCGGACCAGCGTCCCGACCTCCATGACCGGACAGCGATCAATGAAATGGCCCGGATCCCCGCAGCGCCAACAAGCCGGCCCAGACCTTCCTGCTGCCCTAGTGGCCGGAAGTAGGTCGGCAGAATGGCGTGGAGAGAGCGCGGGGACGAAGGAAGAGGGGTATGGATCCGGCGGTGTAGCGCCTCCCCTCGGCGCCGGCTGGTCACTGGCTCTGCCCATCCTCCATCGCGGGGCCGGCCTGGGTGCTGCGCCGCCACGGGTCCTGGGAAAAGGGACAGGTCTGGAGACAGAGGGGGTGGGGAGAGAAGAGGAGAGAGAGAGAGAGAGAGAGAGAGAAGCAGAAGGAATTGTTCGCCGACCCCGTGGCACGCCACCATTTGATCCTCCACCAACTGGATGGCCTTGCTCAGCGATGTCGGGCGGTGGCACTGGACCCACTGCGCGGTCTTCTTGGGGAGCCGCGCGACGAACTGCTCCAGTACCACACGATCGATGATGTCCTCGACGTCGCTTCCTTCGGCCATCAGCCACTTGCGGCAGGAGTCCCGGAGCTGGTGCGCAAAGGCGAAGGGCCGGCCGGACTCATCCAGGGCCAGGGTACGGAACCGCTGGCGATGCTGTTCGGGGCTCCGGCCCGACCCGCTGTAAAATCGCGCGCTTGAGGTCGTCGTAAGCCAGGAGATTCTGGACTGGCAGCTGATGGGCGGCTACCTGCGCTTCCCCAGACAGTAGTGGCAGGAGCCGCATCGGCCAGTCCGCCTTGGGCCATCCCCGGGACTCGGCGGACCTCTCGAAGAGGTCGATGAACGCCTCCGGATCGTCCTCCGGGCCCATCTTCGAGAGGTGCAGGGCGGCGGCTGAGTCGCTGGTGGGTTGGGGGATGACCGGAATCCCCTGGCTAAACCAGCTCCGGAACAGCTCCCGGTCTTCATGCTGGGCCCGAAGGAGGGCTTCAAAGTGCTTTTGTTGCTCCTCCCTCACGGCCAGCAGATCTTGGTGTTGCTCTTGGTGAAGACCGGCGAGCGAGGTGACGAGGTCCGCAAGTGGCGTCTTTGGCGGGGTCTGCATGGCGGCGGCGATCTTCTACCTTTCCGGGTTTCGGCACCAGTGTAGTGAGGTTCGTGTAGGTGTGGGAAGGAAGAAGACGGGGTCGGCTTACTGGGACTTGTGAGTACTCTTTTATTTCTCTTTCTCAATATTCAAAAGGGTGTGCACGTCGCACAACATAAACGTTCATATAAACTCTTTCTCTGGATCAATCGTCGGTTTGGGCAGGTCCTCTCTGCATAGCACTGTGATCTCTTGAGTCCCAGCTTCCCAGTGTCTCTCTCTCCATTCTCTCGTCCCGCAGCGGCTTTTATGCGGTCTCTCCACGCCAATTACTGCAATGAGACACAGGTGTTTGTGATCTGCACTTGACCTACTTACTCACCGCTCGGCTCCGCCCTCTCTCTCCCGCTGCAGACCTCGCGAAACCACGCCCCCTCCGCCACAGTCATCTATTATAAATACTGCAATAAAGTTTTTCATTTTGGATTTCACGGTGACTAAGTATGTTCGTGGTTGCAATACATTGACCAAGCATTTGTCTGCAAATTAGCGCATTTTAATGAGTAATTATTTAACTTATTGCTTAGTGGTTATGGTGTGTGCTTTAGGCAAGTGCGATGTGCATATGAGAGATCCAAGTTCGATTCGTTCATATCATTCTATTGAAATAAAGGTGTTGCATTTAAAGAAAGTGCATTTCTTGCCATTTACTGTAGACATCTGCTTATGACTTTGAGTCAGTGCTGTAGCTTCATTATTGTTGACTTACCAACAGGTCAACTTATTTTAAAAGGTCTTTTAGGCCACAGGAAGTTGTAGACTTGAAACTTTGAGGGATGGTAGTACCCACCCCATCTACAATGTCACTGAGGCTCGCCACAATCGGCCTGTAGGTGGCGCTACAGCAATCAAAGTACGAAATCACTCATAAAGTGTTGCTCATAAAACGCACGCTGGTGGAACATTCAACCCAATCTCACGGCAATTCGTACGTATTTTACGAGGTGGCTAATTCGTACGAATTTGTTTGACCTCACTCGTATAAATTTATACGATTTTTGCTAAAACGTACATTTTTGATGAGTTGGTCAATTCGTATGATTTCGTACGAGTGACCTACCCCTAACCCCGCCCCTAAAACCATCCCATCACTGCAGTATAGACAAATCGTACAAATTAGCCACTTCGTAAAATACGTACGAATTGGTTGTGAGATAGTGTCTGTTTTTTTTTTTTTTACTTACTTTCGCAAACTAGTCCTAGGTTTTTCCTAGGGCAGAATTACAGATTATATACGTGCAGATTATATTTTTTATATTATATAAGGACAATAAACACGGAGTTGATAAGTTTGGTTTACTCGTTCTATATTATACATAAAGCACTAGGGATGGCTCGATACCACAATTTTGGCTTCGGTACGGTACCACAATCTAATACCGAAGTACCGATATTAAATCGATACCTTACAGGGTCTGAATTTTGGCGCGGGTATTGCGCATAATTTTACTCACTCTCGCAAGTTTGGGGTTTTATGAAGCGGGAAATTACCGCAAATGTTTATTATTAAATTGCGCGTCTCCATTCTCTATCTCTTGCTTCTGGGTTTAAAAGACATCATCCCTACACTAAAGCAATCTGCACGCTCAGATTCAACACTTTCACTGTTGTTTCGGGAGCTGACGGAAATCACTTGCCCACGTCTTTTTAAACCTTGCCAATTTGAACATGCAAGCGATTTTATAGAATTTCATAATACATGGTATGGGAGCTCTTTGAGAGAGTTTTCTTTGTGCTCATACCAACAACAAACACATAAGCCTAAAGAGCTCAAGCATTCCAAATTATGTTGTTTTTCCTTTGTCAAATACACACACAATTATGTCAAAAATGTCCATCTTTAGTAGTCACATAAACACAGTGGGTTATGTCTTTCGCGAATGTAAATAGTGCAATAGTATGCGTGCAAATAAAATGAAATTAAACATCACTGGTTGAAACGAACGCTGGAGATTTCATGATATCTAAACAATACGATCTTATGTGCGTTGACGAGTGTTAAAAGAAAATAAATGTCTAAATTAAATCGTTTGAATTATGCACTCACCTGTCGATGTCTTAATGTCTTATACAAGACAGGAATGGCAAGTGACAGATGCTTGGCAAGGTTTGATGGTTCTTCAGCAATTTTATAAGGAAAGTAATTCCCAATTTCACGTCTAATCCTCTCTTTATTAATTAGTTTTGGGCGTGTGTTGAGTGAGATTCAACTGCTGTATTCATTTTGTTCCTCTATGGCGCCACATTTGCCGGTTTCGGGTCAGTTTGGGTAGCGCACTGCCATCTAGCGGTAAACTTCGGAACAGCAGCATATACCGAAATGAGCAAAATCATGATATTGTACCGTTTGAAATAAAATATATACTGGTATTTTCCCAGTACCGGTATACCGTGCATCCCTATAAAGCACATATCCACATTTGTTGATCAGTGCCTGTAATGTGTGCAGTTGTGCAATTTCAGTCGATAAATGAATTAACTCCATTAACTTAAGTGAATGAAAGGCAATAATCAGCTAAATGCAAAATAACTTTATTCGATTGTTTCAATATGCATTGACACAGATTACTTTATTTGAATGTTTCCTTGATATAACATGACACTGAGAAATGCATAAAAAAAACATAAAAGAAATGTCCAGTGACACCATTGATGAAGTCAGGAACCTATGAATCAGCTTTTTGAACCGCGGTTCATTGAGCCGAAAAGAACCGGTTCGCAGAAATGAATCTGACTTTGCATCACTACACACATACAGGAGTACATCGACCGACAAACAACAACTGAAGCACAGAGGTATATATACACAAAGGGAAACAAGGATAACAAGATAACAAGGGGGAGTGGCTAATAGGCAACATCTGGGGAAAACTAATCATGATGAAAAACTCCAAAGGACTACAACAAATGGCACAAGACAAGAAATAACAAAACACACCGTGACTGTACTTCATCTGGCCTCCTGAGTCTTTTTGGTAGAACTAACCCTTTAATGAGTCATGGGTGTGTTTTGGGTGTAACGTGCAATAAACCAATCAGAGTCTCATCTCCCATTCCCTTTAAAAGCCAGTTGCGCTCGTACCATGGCGAATTAGCTATTTACATGGAGCGGAATTTGCAAGCGGAAAAACTGAACGCTGAACCTTTTATTTTTAATATTTAAACATGTGTGTGCTGCTGCGCGTCCCTGTGTGTGTGTAATAATCAGAGTGTACGCGCGTTGTGCACCACCTATAGGCACGTATTACTAACACACCCTTTAAATAACACACAAATACTGCGCTATTGACTTTAGAGCAGGTGTGTGTTGGTCAATGGTCAGTGGTTTTCAGTTCCTCACAATAGCAACGCTCCAACAATGCTCCTGATCACACCTGGTGTTCAGACCAGACGCCCATGGGTGAACAGATGCACCAGTGCATTTGATATTTAAACAACGTGGAGCTGGACGTGTTATGATAACTGCCTGGTGTAGCCTATGACAGGGCCCAATATGTTGGATCATCTTGTTCAGTACAACTTTGCCTCAAGAACCACTACTGTCAATCAAATTCTTCATTAAATATTAAAGGTCCCATGGCATTAAATTTTCATTTTATGAGGTTTTTCAACATTAATATGAGTTCCCCTAGCCTGAGTATTGTCCCCAAGTGGATAGAAATGTTGATCGGTGTAAAACCGAGTTCTGGCTGTCTTTCTCTGCCTTTGAGAAAATGACAGGCCAGACGAGCCAATCCTGACGTCTCCTGGTTTGACGTCCAAGCAGGAACGGTTTCCTCCCTTTCCTCCGCCCAGAGAATCTGGCACGCCCATGCAAACGCTATATTTTGTCCTGGAGAGATCATTGCTTGTGAACGAGTGAACGCTGGCAGTTTCTCAGTGTTTGGATGTACAAATGAAAACAGAAGTCTTTTTTCAGTTCCTTCTGATCTGTGATCAGTGATTTCTGATGTGTAAGTTAGCTAATTATTTATTATTCGTGTAAGTTAGCTAATTATTTATTATTCGTGCACACGCTGCGGCTTCTCTCTCTCCCGACAGAACGGTGTTTTCGTGTTTTCTATCTTGTGAGTCAGTGTTTTTTGTACGCCCTCGTCGCGTCTATCTGTTCTACAATGTGCATACAGTCGTTTCTGCTCAACATCGGCTCATAAACCTCACACACGCCGAAGCTCGGGCTGCACTGAGCGCTCGGCCTTCAACATCCCCGACCCCCAGTACTGCATCTGGCCCACAGCGGAGGCACCAAACGCGGCGCAAGATTAAGCAGAAGGGGGTGAGCATATCCGGGCTAGGCAACTTTCCCCACAATAAACTGGATTACATTCGATTAATGCTGTTGTGTCTTTGTTTGCGCTGTGTACTCAATGCTGACACGTTTCATATGGTAGGAACATATCTAAAAAATAATGCTATTATCAACACTTACTCGTAACTCGTTCATCTCGACAGCTGTAATGGTACTTTGCATGTGTTACAAAGTTGGTAATAATGATGAAGACTCGGTGTGACTGGGACTCGTGTTTATTCAGAACTCTCAGATACAAACACAATAAACTCGCGCTGACTGACAGCGCTCTCATAACTCAGTAGTTACTATAAATAACTTTGTTTGCAATCGCTCCGTCTCCGTGATGTCCGGTTCGCGAACGAATCATTCTTTTGAACCGGTTCTTTTTAGTGAACCGAACCAGTTCACCAAATCGGACTGAATCGTTCTAAACGGTTCGCGTCTCGAGTCAGCGCTGATCCATAATTTACTAGAGTTACTAACTTTCTGACATGAGTGACAGCCCCTCCGACTAGAAATAGACTAATAACCTGAAGTATTCTAGTAACTACAACAGTTCACCCTGAACTGAGACTGACAGAACTGATGTGAAGTGAACTCAGGTCCATCCGTCTCTCTGGCAGCAGCTCGTGCCTCGTAGACCTCGTTAAACCACGCCCCCTCCGCTTATGTCAAATGCAAAGATGTCAGCCAATCACAACAGTGGGCGTTTTTACTGAAGTCTCACAGCAGACACGCCTCTTGTAACAGGGCCTTCAGCCACAGGGCAAACAGCAGTATTGAAAAAATGCCTTTTATTTCTAAATTATGACATTTTATGATGTAAAAATCATACTAACAATATAAGTACACCTCAGGAAACATTATAAAATAATAGAAAAATGCCATGCCATGGGACCTTTAATTAAAGCTGAAAATTTCCTCAAATAGTTCTTAATATTACCAATGTGTTGGCTTTTTCTCCCTCTCTCTCTTTTCTCCCTCTCTCTCTCTCTCTCCCTCTCTGTCTTTTTCTCTCTCTCTCTCTCTCTCTCTCTCTCTCTCCCTCCCCACTCCTTTTCTCTCTCCCTCTCTGTCTCCTCTTCCTCATCTAAAGTATTTAAACCTGTCAGTTTTAACATCTCGAGGCAAATCAGTCGACTATGCAAGGTGAGAAGGTACGTAATATGCTGTATTTTGTGATTCACGTGTTGCTAAGGGCTTCTCACTTTTAAATATTCTGCATCTATTTTATTTTCAGATCAGATGACACAGATGGAAAATATTCATCTTACTACTTGATGGACTTCAGAAAGTCGTGGACATCATTTGGAGGAAAAGCAAGATCGACCAAAAGGCCAAGGAAAAGTTCGTTCACTCATAAGAGTCACAAGAAGTGCAACAGAAGAATGAATTCTACAGTGCTTCTGTACACGGCAGAAGACAGATATGCAGAAGCTTTTGCAAAAAATTTCACAACTGTTCTGGTCGGGATCATAATTAACTGCATCAATGGGATATTTGTTTTCACATTTTTCAAGAGTTCAATTTTCTACAATGATCCGAGATACATATTATATATTCACATGGTTATCAATGATATGCTCATGGTTTTTATCAGTGTAAGTCTTTTTGTGATGGCTTATGTATGGCCAAAGGTTCCTCTCCCGTTCTGTGTTACACTGCTGATAATAACCTCAACAACTCATAAGAACACTCCTCTGACTTTGGCCGGTATGGCCGTTGAGCGTTACATCGCCATCTGCAAACCACTGCATCACCATCAGATCTGCACCGTGCGCAGGACGTACATCCTTATCTCTCTGATATGGGGTGTAGGGGTTATACCTGGATTGGCTGACTTGATTCTCCTTTCAATCGTTCGTCCTTTATCTATCTTTACAACAGGTACTGTCTGTAGTACAACTGCTGTGTATAACACGCCGTACCATGAAGACCAGAGCAAAGTTACACATGGGCTTTACTCATCTGTCGTGTGGGTAATTCTTGTATTCACGTATTGTCAAGTGCTGATTGCGGCCAGAAGAGCCACCGCTGATAAATCCTCAGCAAAAAAGGCCCAAAACACCATCCTGTTACATGGAGCACAGCTCCTGCTCTGTATGCTGTCCATCATTACTCCTGTTATAGACAAGATTTATGGACAACTTCTACCTACTCTACGGACAAAAATCACCTTTTTCAATTATCTTCTTACAAACTTACTACCACGACTACTTAGCCCCCTTATTTATGGTGTTCGAGATAAACAATTTTGTAAATACATGAAAGGACTTTTTTCATGTAGGCTAATTAATGCAAAAGTTGAATCAACCAAGCAGTGAGCTAAAAAGATAATCATAAATCATTATTTTCTCATTCTTCCTATGCAAAAAATTATATTTTTTTAATAAGTGCTTCATTTTCTTACATTCTGACTCATTCTGTAATCATAACTTCTTGGCAAAGTAGAATTTAGAGAAAAAAGTGTTAAAGAATGTTTAAAAAAATTAGAAATAAACACAAGCATCGTCTCTGAAACAGACTCATGTTGGTAACACTTTACAATAAGGTTCATTAGTTAACATGAACTACAGTTATAAAGCATTTATTTATCTTTGTTCATGTAAATTTCAACATTTACTGATGCTTTATTAAAATCTTGCTAACATTAGTTAATGCACTGAAGTAACATGAACAAACCATGAACAGCTGTTTTTATATTAACTAACGTTAACAAAGATGAACAAATACAGTAACAAATGTACTGCTCATGGTTAGTTCATGTTAGTTAATACATTAACTAATGTTAACTAATGAAACCTTATTGTAAAGCATTACCCTTATGTTTTATGTAATGTATCACAGTTGTGATATCACATCTCAGCGTGGCTTTATTTCTCTCTGTATGTCTTGTTTTATACATAAAAATAGTTCATTTATTGTATGGCCTCTGCGGAGGATGTCAGGAAATATTTAACAGGAAATAAGTTTTCATTTGCAAATCAGGCTAATTTTCTTCTCTGTGACACTTAAAACATAAATAAAAATGTCTAAAAGCATTGTATATATTTTATTTTTGTGTGCACAATATACATATGCCTATTAAATACACATTTTGCATACAATAATGTGTTTTTCCAACATTATGTTGCCAACATTATAGTGCAACAATACAAAAAGAACGTTTATATAATATATATATATATATATATATATATATATATATATATATATATATATATATATAATGATTTCTCCCACTTAGAAATCATGGAGGGGTCTGAAATTGTCATCGTAGGTGCATGTCCACTGTGAGAGACATAATCTAAAAAAAAAAACATCCAGAAATCACAATGTATGATTTTTTAACTATTTATTTGTATGATACAGCTGCAAATAAGTACACCTGAGAAAATCAATGTTAATATTTGGTACAGTAGCCTTTGTTTGCAATTACAGAGGTCAAACGTTTCCTGTAGTTTTTCACCAGGTTTGCACACACTGCAGGAGGGATTTTGGCCCACTCCTCCACACAGATCTTCTCTAGATCAGTCAGGTTTCTGGCCTGTCGCAGAGAAACACGGAGTTTGAGCTCCTCCAAAGATTCTCTATTGGGTTTAGGTCTGGAGACTGGCTAGGCCACGCCAGAACCTTGATATGCTTCTTACAGAGCCACTCCTTGGTTATCCTGGCTGTGTGCTTCGGGTCATTGTCATGTTGGAAGACCTAGCCTCGACCCATCTTCAATGCTCTAACTGAGGGAAGGAGGTTGTTCCCCAAAATCTCGCAATACATGGCCCTGGTCATCCTCTCCTTAATACAGTGCAGTCGCCCTGTCCCATGTGCAGAAAAACACCCCCAAAGCATGATGCTACCACCCCCATGCTTCACAGTAGGGATGGTGTTCTTGGGATGGTTCTCATCATTCTTCTTCCTCCAAACACGTTTAGTGGAATTATGACCAAAAAGTTCTATTTTGGTCTCATCTGACAACATGACTTTCTCCCATGACTCCTCTGGATCATCCAAATGGTCATTGGCAAACTTAAGACGGGCCTGGACATGTGCTGGTTTAAGCAGGGGAACCTTCCGTGCCATGCATGATTTCAAACCATGACGTCTTAGTGTATTACCAACAGTAACCTTGGAAACGGTGGTCCCAGCTCTTTTCAGGTCATTGACCAGCTCCTCCGTGTAGTTCTGGGCTGATTTCTCACCTTTCTTAGGATCATTGAGACCCCACGAGGTGAGATCTTGCATGGAGCCCCAGTCCGAGGGAGATTGACAGTCATGTTTAGCTTCTTCCATTTTCTAATGATTGCTCCAACAGTGGACCTTTTTTCACCAAGCTGCTTGGCAATTTCCCCGTAGCCCTTTCCAGCCTTGTGGAGGTGTACAATTTTGTCTCTAGTGTCTTTGGACAGCTCTTTGGTCTTGGCCATGTTAGTAGTTCGATTCTTACTGATTGTATGGGGTGGACAGGTGTCTTTATGCAGCAAACGACCTCAAACAGGTGCATCTAATTTAGGATAATAAATGGAGTGGAGGTGGACATTTTAAAGGAAGACTAACAGGTCTTTGAGGGTCAGAATTCTAGCTGATAGACAGGTGTTCAAATACTTATTTGCAGCTGTATCATACAAATAAATAGTTAAAAAATCATACATTGTGATTTCTGGATTTATTTTTTAGATTATGTCTCTCACAGTGGACATGCACCTACGATGACAATTTCAGACCCCTCCATGATTTCTAAGTGGGAGAACTTAAAAAATAGCAGGGTGTTCAAATACTTATTTTTCTCACTGTATATATAGCCTATATTTACCTGTAATGTCTTTGGGTGATAATCCTTTACAAAGGACAAAAATGATCTTTATTGTTAAAGAATTAAGAATATCATAGGCCACTGTGCTGTGAAGACTCGCCTAACATTTTACAAACATGAATATTGATATGTTTAAAAAACTATTGGAAAATAATATGCTTAATTTTCTCTCTCTCTCTCTCTCTCTCTCTCTCTCTCTCTCTCTCTCTCTCTCTCTCTCTCTCTCTATGAATTTGTCTCATTTACCTTTGAATTTAAACACAAACATAAGCTTTATATTTAAGTGTAGATAGTTTATTGTATGGCTCATTGTTTCAGTTTTGCTCAGAAAGTTGATGTGGCTATCAATCAAGTCAAGTCATCTTTATTTCTCCAGCGCTCTTTTCACACACAGATGCTTCAGAGCTTCACACTGATGAGAGGACAATTTTGTTTTAGATGAAAAGCTAAAGTAAGTTTTGATTTATTCATTTCTGTTGTAAAACGGATTTCAAAATGTAAAAACGCATGTAAAATAAAAATATTACACAAAATGAAAACAATAACGTGAATATTATTATTATAAGTGTGAATCAAAAAATTAAAAGCGCATTTAAAATTATGATTTCATCTCTTAAATGTCTTTGTGTGTGTTTTGGTCATAATTTAGACTTTTTTTCAAATCTAATTTCAGCTTTTTTTCTCATAATTAGGACTTTTAATCATAATTTAGATTTTTAAAGTCATAATTTTGACTTTAAATCCAAAATTTCGAATTTTATCTCAGAATTTTTAAAGTCCTAATTTCAACTGTTCATCTCACAATGACTTAGCATGTCATATTTGTGACTTTTTATCTAATAATGAGGACTTTTATAAACATATTTTTTTTACTTTTTATCTAATAAGGATGACTTTTAAAAGCATATTTTCAACATTTCATCTAATAATTATGACTTAGCATGTCGTATTTTCGACTTTTTATCACTATGACTTAAAATCATATTTTGGACTTTTTATCTCTTAATTATAACTTTATGATAATTGAAATGAGCTGATCAGTAATATAGTTGAATATTTATATATCTTATTAGCCTTTTTTATTACTTGATATCTGAAGGGGGAAAATATTGTGCACTGTTACCTTGTCCTGCTGTTTGTTTCAGGGTACTTATTCCAGTTAAAGGTGCACTATGTAACTTTTCTGTCCGCTAGAGGTCGCCTATTCAAAACAAAGGCGTAGTTTGATGACGCCACGTTTGAGCGCAGAATCTTGGGACATGTGGTCTTCACCTCACAGCCGGTGGGAAAGAATCGGGAAAGGACTTGGGCAGAAATCATGTTGATGGATGTGATTATTAACGTTACTGTAGTCTGAAGCAGAGCAGGAGCGAGTGTTGAGGAGCTGAGGAACCGCTGGAGCGATTGTTAATAAGATGAACGCAACACACACCTCGCGAGTAAAGCGTTTCTGCAGAATAAAACCGGAAACCGAGGGGAACACGGATATGATGTCATCGACAGGCCACGCCCTCACACGTCCCGGTTCCTCGGTTAAAATAGTGTAAATCTCCATCCATTAGCCCAAAAACCGGATACTAATGACTTGGTCAGAAGGAATTCTGCGTGTAAGCCTTTTCAGCCTTTCTGTGAAGTTCTCCTAATTTATTGATATCTCATTTTAAATCTGACTCCATTAATAATTTTATCTGACTCCAATTCTAAGTGACTCCATAAAGTGTGCTACATTTAGAGTTTATCAGCTGATTTTATGATTAGTTGCGATTTAATTTAGATCAATGATTTTTCGTAGTATCACTTATTTTCAAATATTAATATCCTCCATGGGACACGAAGTCTCAAATAGGCTAAGCGTCCGGATTTCGCTTGCTCTAACGGTCACAGATTAGTCAGTTCTGATATTACAGAGGATTGCAGGGTGAACTATCTTACCTCTAAGTGAGTCACACATGTGAAACATGTAATTTTAGTGATAGTCACGAAAACTGCAACTTATAATAACAGTGGCAGGTCAGAAATCAGGTTTTCCCTCATGCATGGCTCAATGCTCCCGCTATGGAGTTCCCAGTATGGCCTGCCCTGGCAGAGAGATCTGCGGTAACTCCTACAAAACTCCGCATGGACATGAATAAAATAATGATTTCAGAAAGATACAGAATAAATCAAGATTAACATTTATTTTGGCCAGACCGGAAAAGTAAATAAGTAAACAAGAATCCATGGTACACAACTGATCAGCGTAAAACATAAAACACAATTGCAAAGAAATATGAAAATAATTTAAAAGAGTCATCATGTCTGGCACATCTACATGCAGTTTGCACGGGGGGTCTGATTGCAGAATATTCCCCCAGAGAGTTAGAACATCCAACCTTAAATACTCCAACTAGAACAAAAGGGCTGTAAATATTTGCAACACCCCCACCTGGTTTTGGGGGAGTGGATCAGATATCTTTGAAGAGACTACTCAAAGGAGAACTGAATTCTCATTAGTTTTCCAATCTTTCTAATACTACCAGTGACTGCAGTGAAACTGAGACCATTTTACCATTCGCACTGAGACCTTTAGAAAGACATCAAACATGAAAGGGATAAAACAATAGATTTACAAAATACATCATCACTGATATATCTGCATTTGGTGACTTGAAACCAGGACAAGGAGAGGGCAAAATGGGGAGGGGGGAGGAATGTTTGTCAGGGTGTTGTCACAGTTTCTGTGAGATCTTTTCCTCAAGATTAGTGACTTTTATTGTTCAATTACTGAGGTGTGTATCTCAGCTTTTGTCTTAGCACCAAAACCGACTCTTACAGACGGCCCCTGGCCCATTGGGACAAATTAAGATTAGTTCCCAAGGGGACATACTTGGACATTCCTTGTTTCCGTATTTTGGATGTAATTTCCGAAGTGTTCATGGTGCTGATCCTGGAGTTAACAGCACAAATCAATGGGTGCCGGAGTCAAGCAGTCACCTGAAATAACAACATTAAGACAGGCTGAACATGAAGATGAAAACACTGCTGAAATACACCTCAGTGGCACAGTCCCTTTAGGTGTAGGCGTACTGTGCTGATTGGATGCTGTAGCAATTAGGTAGGATATCTGTTATCCCGTTGGTCAGGTTCGTTTCCACCTGCCGATGATTGTGAGGGTTTTCAGTCTGTAGAATGACTTGTTGTCCCAAGTCAGTTGCGTTAGTAAGCATGAGCAGAAAGTGTCAGTGGAAAGTGTCTTTACACTTTGAGGAAACATCTGTGTCCTCCCCAGGATTCTTATCAATAGCTGACCCTTAGAGAAATCCTCGGTCACCTTCAAGCAGAAGGTTTGGTATGCCGGGCAGGTCAGATCTCCATGGGTGAAGGAATCATTTCACCGATGATGCTCCATCGTGTGCTAGACACCTGAACAAATTCTGAATAACCATGCAATAATTGAACACCGATGACTTTGTGGTTATTGTGAGATGGAAAAGAGAGTTGTTGGATAATCACAAGAACATCAAAATAACAACACATGATAAACTCCTGTCAGAAGTGCGAGTGGTAAAAACGGTCTCATTTCTCAGTGTCATATATTTATTGAGCAAGTCTCATTTGATCGCCAGATTCTTCAATACCACTAGTGATATTGAAGTGGAATTTAAACATGGTCTGGATGAATTGAAGGAAGGGTATCAAAACCGTCAATAGAACAGTAGATTTACCAGCAGTATGCATAATTAAAATATATCACATAATTAAACATGGAAATACACAATTGGATAATTGCCATTATAAAATTGTTTGTATCAGTTGTTTTGAATGCAAATCATTATTGAATTCTTATGTTTCAATCAAATTACTTAGAGAATGAGATTTACAGAAAAAGAGATTTAAAATCTTTAGTTAAACTTTGGCACTCATCTTCTGCGCATTTTGATGTACAGGCAGAGTCACACTCAATGATGCAGGTCTGACTAAGAATTGTTTACTTAATTTATGGAAATGCCTGCATCCCAGATCTAAGTCTTTAGATATATTTTATTGTCATTAGCCATATGTTGGAAACTAGGGGCCCTTCCAGTTTTCAACAATGCTAAGGACTGGACATATTAAACATTTTGTCCCTCAGTTTACTGATCAATTAATTGTCCATTAATTAATGTGTGACAAAGCCATGCACATGTTTTATGCATCTTGCAGTGTTTACATACAGGAAGTTGACATGGCTGTAAGCCGTAAAATTATTCAAACCAAATAAAAGGTAATTATGAAAATAAAATTGTTCAAACCAAATAAAAAGGGAATTATGAAAAATAATTCATTTTGTCCTGTATGTATGAAGATTAATAGTGTATGATAAATTTGCATTATGTGTATGATTTTGGCCTGGATAGTCCCATGATCTATGCCAGGAAAAATGTGTTGTGCGGTGATAGAATTAAGGATGTGTGTTGTGTATGGATGTGTATAGGAGATGGGTGGTGTCTATCCTACCATAATCTGTGTTGTATAATTTTATTCCAGTTTTTATACTGGGAAGCCATTTAACTATGTGTGCTGTGAGGTGTGAATGGCTTCATGAAGTCTCTTCCCTCCCATCTCCTAGATGTTAAGTTGTGTGTGTGTCCTGACTTCAGACCCAGTGGAATCTGGATCTGAAGGGTGGCAGCCATTCACCTGAAAGGAAAACAAGCACAGAGCGAAATACAGTTTAATCTTGAACCTTTACACAAATTTAATTAAGATAGATGAGGCTATCTTATTTTTTCTTTACTGGTCTTAGCCAGATAGATTGTTGTAGATGGCTTTAACCTGTTACGGTTTTATGCCATTATGAGAAAATTTGTTGTAGTTTACAAATACATGTATCATAATCATGATCATGTTTCTGTGAAAAAAAAAGGTTAGATAACCTGATTTATAATGGTCAGATCTGACTATGTGTAAATGCAGTCAGACCAGTTGCACCTTAAGTTGCTGTTGCAGTTGTGTTTACACAATCTGCTGTATTGTGTTTTTATCACACCCAGGTCCCCTGGGGCAATCTCATTAAATGATGCTGTTTATACAAGTCAGATCTGTTGTTTAGAGCATTAGGTCACCAGGTGTTTATGGTGTCATTTGAACTCTTGACCCTTTGGATCTCTGTGTGTCCCCTGTAGAGTGAATGCCTTTAGTTAACATAACACACAACTTTCATCACATTCCCAGTAAAATGACTTCCCCAATCAGGTTCCATGTAATCTGCTGCTCCCAGAGAGGAATTTGCTAACACTTGCGAGTTTCTTTGCAATGGAAAACTTGTACCTCCCCTTTCTCATTGGGTTGCAGATCAATGAAATGTAAATTATTAGGCCTTGCCTGAATTCAACTTATTCAAGTTACAACAATCAGGTTACTTTAACTGGGCATTGTAATTTTTCTCATTTAAATTATTGCACAAATAGAAGGTACAGAAGTTCTTTCTCTTTAGGTTTTTTCCCTCTTCAGTTTCTTCCTTCACAATTCTTTCCTTAACCATTTATATTCTCCTTCCCATCATTTCAACACTAATAATGCTCTTGTTTCCCTACTTGCACATCCCATCTTTCTACATTCTAATCCTTCTCATACTTTCCCAACCTTCTTTCCTCTTCTAAATAATGCTGAATTATCCTGAGATTAAAACCATTTCTGGCATTTATAATATAATTTACACTATAATCATAATATAAATCATATTATATTAAAATAGTATGAATTAAATAATAATTTTATTTGCTGGTCTCAAGAGGATCTCTGCTGAGTCATTTGTCCAGAATAATCTGTTATCATCTCACTGATCTTTAGATTGGCCGCTGCTGCTGTGTTGGCCTGATCATTGGGTGCACAGCAATAAGACCAAACTGGAAGCCAGTTATAAACTTAGTTGCTGTGAACGTCCAATAAACTGCAAACACTGAGAGCACAGATCAAATTATTGCTCAATTCAAAGATTTTTGTGACTACACAATATAGAATTGGGCACAATTTTCTTGTTTCAGGCTGAGAAGTTATCAATTGCATTCTTTGGAGAATCTATTTGCATATGAAAAGGAAGGTTTGACAAACACAGGTCTGATGGAGAAAGCCAAAGATTATCTTTGGTCTGCTAATTTTCTCAGTCTCTTCTGAGACATTAATAAACACACAAAAGTGCAGTGATTGCAAAGTCTGAAGTAAGACCATAGTAAAACGCTATATTTTATAAGACATTTATAATTGTGACATCAGACCTGAACCAGTTTTGTCCACCTTCACATTTTACACACAAAGGATTCCAGTGAGATCTTTTCAATTATATTTTAGCTCATTTACTCACAAGATTTCATTCGCAAGTTAACGTGACCATTTGTTCTTTTTCTTTGTCGCGTTGTTGCAGCAAAGCAAATTAACAAATGTAACTGGACATTTTCCTCAGAATTCAAGGTTTTCATTTACAGAGCTCTCTTGAGTACAGAAATAAAATTTCCTCTCTTGCTGCGTGTGCAAACAAGGAGAATTTTAAAGCAAGGGATATAATTTCTACTCTACGCTGTTGCTTTCATGTCCCTGATAAGCAATATGGTTGTCTTCTTTTCACGCCCCATCAGATTTATACAGTATTCAGTACTATACACTCCCAACATTTATAAAAGGCAAATAAGAATGGACTTACCATAACAGCTGAAGAAAGAGAAGAAGATCAAACCTCTCGCTTGTGGCATCCCAATATTTAGCTGAAAAGACACTCGCCACCGGGAGATCACGTCGAGGTCACCAACTTTAAATCTCCATCCATTAGCCCAAAAACCGGATACTAATGACTTGGTCAGAAGGAATTCTGCGTGTAAGCCTTTTCAGCCTTTCTGTGAAGTTCTCCTAATTTATTGATATCTCATTTTAAATCTGACTCCATTAATAATTTTATCTGACTCCAATTCTAAGTGACTCCATAAAGTGTGCTACATTTAGAGTTTATCAGCTGATTTTATGATTAGTTGCGATTTAATTTAGATCAATGATTTTTCGTAGTATCACTTATTTTCAAATATTAATATCCTCCATGGGACACGAAGTCTCAAATAGGCTAAGCGTCCGGATTTCGCTTGCTCTAACGGTCACAGATTAGTCAGTTCTGATATTACAGAGGATTGCAGGGTGAACTATCTTACCTCTAAGTGAGTCACACATGTGAAACATGTAATTTTAGTGATAGTCACGAAAACTGCAACTTATAATAACAGTGGCAGGTCAGAAATCAGGTTTTCCCTCATGCATGGCTCAATGCTCCCGCTATGGAGTTCCCAGTATGGCCTGCCCTGGCAGAGAGATCTGCGGTAACTCCTACAAAACTCCGCATGGACATGAATAAAATAATGATTTCAGAAAGATACAGAATAAATCAAGATTAACATTTATTTTGGCCAGACCGGAAAAGTAAATAAGTAAACAAGAATCCATGGTACACAACTGATCAGCGTAAAACATAAAACACAATTGCAAAGAAATATGAAAATAATTTAAAAGAGTCATCATGTCTGGCACATCTACATGCAGTTTGCACGGGGGGTCTGATTGCAGAATATTCCCCCAGAGAGTTAGAACATCCAACCTTAAATACTCCAACTAGAACAAAAGGGCTGTAAATATTTGCAACACCCCCACCTGGTTTTGGGGGAGTGGATCAGATATCTTTGAAGAGACTACTCAAAGGAGAACTGAATTCTCATTAGTTTTCCAATCTTTCTAATACTACCAGTGACTGCAGTGAAACTGAGACCATTTTACCATTCGCACTGAGACCTTTAGAAAGACATCAAACATGAAAGGGATAAAACAATAGATTTACAAAATACATCATCACTGATATATCTGCATTTGGTGACTTGAAACCAGGACAAGGAGAGGGCAAAATGGGGAGGGGGGAGGAATGTTTGTCAGGGTGTTGTCACAGTTTCTGTGAGATCTTTTCCTCAAGATTAGTGACTTTTATTGTTCAATTACTGAGGTGTGTATCTCAGCTTTTGTCTTAGCACCAAAACCGACTCTTACAATAGCATCTCACGATTTACAAATAGTTGGAAACATTTGGGATATTGTAAGTACTCAACTGAACAAAATATATAACAATGGCTTAGTGGTTTTTGGATATTTTACTGCAAAAATGTTACATAGTGCACCTTTAAGTAAACAAACATAAACATTATGTTATGAAAACCCAAATAAACTTGTTCATCTTGTTGCCTGACCAGTTGGTTTTTATTGTAATGGACTATTTTGTTTCTTAGTGTAGGTAAAAAAAAAATAAAAAAATCGAATTCTAAATCAGTTTTTCATGTCAACATATTCATTTGGTTGAGTAGCCGTAGTAAGAGTAAAAAAAAAAAAAGTCAGGGTCTTGCTCACTCACTGTCTCTCCTCCTTCCCACCCTCCCTCGCTTATTCTCTCTTCAAATGTGTATATAAACTGGTCAGTTCACTTCTGGAGTGAAGTAAACTGGATTAAGCAAACAGTTAAGGTGATTTTTTTTATCAATTTACAATAACTGATTTGTATTGCATGTTCTACAAAAATCCTATCCTTTGTATTTCTATATCAGGTGACACATGACAAATTCTTTGGGATATCAACTTCATGCTTGATGGACTTTGGACTGTCATTGATATCTTACTGGGTAAACGAGCCTCAACAAAAGAACAAAAAAACCTTTTGAGTCACTGAAGTGCACATGGACAATGAACTCTACAATGCCTCAAATTAGTGCTCAAGACAGATTTACGGATGCTGTAGTTAGAAATTTCATCCTTGTTCTTTTTGGGTTCACAATTAACTCGATCAATGGAGTATTTGTGTTCATATTCTTCAGGAGTTCAGTTTTCTACAATGATCCGAGATATATATTATATATTCACTTGGTTATCAATGATATGCTCATGGTTTTTTTCAGTGTAACACTTTCTGTGATGGCTTATGTATGGCCAAAGGTTCCTCTCCCGTTCTGTGTTACACTGCTGATAATAGCCTCAACAACTCATAAGAACACTCCTCTGACTTTGGCCGGTATGGCCGTTGAGCGTTACATCGCCATCTGCAAACCACTGCATCACCATCAGATCTGCACCGTGCGCAGGACGTACATCCTTATCTCTCTGATATGGGGTGTAGGGGTTATACCTGGATTGGCTGACTTGATTCTCCTTTCAATCGTTCGTCCTTTATCTATCTTTACAACAGGTACTGTCTGTAGTACAACTGCTGTGTATAACACGCCGTATCATGAAGAACTGAACAAAGTTACACATGGGCTTTACTCATCTGTTGTGTGGGTAATTCTTGTATTCACGTATTGTCGTGTGATGATTGCGGCCAGAAGAGCCACTGATAAATTCTCAGCAAAAAAGGCCCAAAGCACCATCCTGTTACATGGAGCACAGCTCCTGCTCTGTATGCTGTCCTACATTACTCCTGTCCATCCATCCATCTTCTTCCGCTTATCCGGGGCCGGGTCGCGGGGGCAGCAGTCTAAGCAGAGATGCCCAGACTTCCCTCTCCCTAGACACTTCCTCTAGCTCTTCCGGGGGGACACCGAGGCGTTCCAAGGCCAGCCGGGAGACATAATCCCTCCAGCGTGTCCTCGGTCTTCCCCGGGGCCTCCTCCCGGTTGGACATGCCCGAAACACCTTCCCGGGAAGGCGTTCAGGAGGCATCCGGAACAGATGCCCGAGCCACCTCAGCTGTCCCCTCTCGATGTGGAGGAGCAGCGGCTCTACTCCGAGTTCCTCCCGAGTGACTGAGCTTCTCACCCTATCTCTAAGGGAGCGCCCAGCCACCCTGCGGAGAAAGCTCATTTCGGCCGCCTGTATCCGGGATCTTGTCCTTTCGGTCATGACCCAAAGCTCATGACCATAGGTGAGAGTAGGAACGTAGATTGACCGGTAAATCGAGAGCTTCGCCTTACGGCTTAGCTCTTTCTTCACCACGACAGACCGGTACATCGACCGCATTACTGCAGAAGCTGCACCGATCCGTCTGTCAATCTCTCGTTCCATCCTCCCCTCACTCGTGAACAAGATCCCTAGATACTTAAACTCCTCCACTTGGGGCAGGAACTCTCCACCAACCTGGAGTGGGCAAGCCACCCTTTTCCGACTGAGGACCATGGCCTCGGATTTGGAGGTGCTGATCCCCATCCCAGCCGCTTCACACTCGGCTGCAAACCGTCCCAATGCATGCTGAAGGTCCTGGTTAGAAGGGGCCAACACGACAACGTCATCTGCAAAGAGCAGGGACGAAACCGTGTGGTCCCCAAACCTGACACCCTCCGGCCCTTGGCTGCGCCTAGAAATTCTGTCCATAAAAATGATGAACAGAACCGGCGACAAAGGGCAGCCCTGCCGGAGTCCAACATGCACCGGGAACAAGTCTGACTTACTGCCGGCAATGCGGACCAAACTCCTGCTTCGGTCATACAGGGACCGGACAGCCCTCAGCAAAGGACCCCGGACCCCATACTCCCAGAGCACCCTCCACAGGACGCCGCGAGGGACACAGTCGAATGCCTTCTCCAAATCCACAAAACAAATGTGGACTGGTTGGGCAAACTCCCATGAACCCTCCAGCACCCTGTAGAGGGTATAGAGCTGGTCCAGTGTTCCGCGACCAGGACGAAAACCACACTGTTCCTCCTGAATCCGAGGTTCCACTATCGGCCGGATTCTCCTCTCCAGTACCCTGGCATAGACTTTCCCGGGGAGGCTGAGAAGTGTGATCCCCCTATAGTTGGAACACACCCTCCGGTCCCCCTTCTTAAAAAGAGGGACCACCACCCCGGTCTGCCATCCCAGAGGCACTGTCCCCGACCGCCACGCGATGCTGCAGAGGCGTGTCAGCCAAGACAGCCCCACAACATCCAGAGACTTGAGGTACTCAGGGCGGATCTCATCCACCCCCGGTGCCTTGCCACCGAGGAGTTTCTTGACCACCTCGGTGACTTCAGCCCGGGTGATGGACGAGTCCTCCTCTGAGCCCCCAGCCTCTGCTTCCTCAATGGAAGACGTGACGGCGGGATTGAGGAGATCCTCGAAGTATTCCTTCCACCGTCCGACAACATCCCCAGTCGAGGTCAACAGCCGCCCATCGCCACTGTAAACAGCGTTGGTAGGGCACTGCTTCCCCCTCCTGAGGCGCCGGACGGTTTGCCAGAATCTCTTCGAGGCCAGCCGATAGTCTTTTTCCATGGCCTCACCGAACTCCTCCCAGGCCCGAGTTTTTGCCTCCACGACCACCCGGGCTGCAGTCCGTTTAGCCTGTCGGTACCTGTCAGCTGCCTCAGGAGTCCCACAAGCCAGCCAGGCCCGATAGGACTCCTTCTTCAGCTTGACGGCATCCCTTACTTCCGGTGTCCACCACCGGGTTCGGGGATTGCCGCCTCGACAGGCACCGGAGACCTTGCGTCCACAGCTCCGAGCAGCCGCTTTGACAATGGAGGTGGAGAACATGGTCCACTCGGACTCAATATCTCCAGCCTCCCTCGGGATCCGGTCGAAGCTCTGCCGGAGGCAGGAGTTGAAGATCTCTCTGACAGGAGACTCGGCCAAACGTTCCCAGCAGACCCTCACAGTACGCTTGGGTCTACCGGGTCTGTCCAGCTTCCTCCCCTGCCATCGGATCCAACTCACCACCAGGTGGTGATCAGTTGACAGCTCCGCCCCTCTCTTCACCCGAGTGTCCAAGACATACGGCCGCAGATCAGATGAAACGACCACAAAGTCGATCATTGACCTACGACCTAGGGTGTCCTGGTGCCATGTGCACTGATGGACACCCTTATGCTTGAACATGGTGTTCGTTATGGACAAACTGTAACTAGCACAGAAGTCCAATAACTGAACACCACTCGGGTTCAGATCAGGGGGGCCGTTCCTCCCAATCACGCCCCTCCAGGTTTCACTGTCATTGCCCACGTGGGCGTTGAAGTCCCCCAGTAGAACGACGGAGTCCCCAGTCGGAGCACTCTCCAGCACCCCTCCCAGGGACACCAAGAAGGCCGGGTACTCTGCACTGCCGTTCGGCCCGTAGGCACAAACAACAGTGAGAGACCTATCCCTGAGCCGAAGCCGCAGGGAAACGACCCTCTCGTTCACCGGGGTGAACTCCAACACATGGCGGCAGAGCTGGGGGGCTATAAGCAAACCCACACCAGCCCGCCGCCTCTCACCATGGGCAACTCCAGAGTGGTAAAGAGTCCATCCCCTCTCGAGGAGTGTGGTTCCAGAGCCCAAGCCATGCGTGGAGGTGATTCCGACTATCTCTAGTCGGAATCTCTCAACCTCACGCACAAGCTCAGGCTCTTTCCCCGCCAGCGAGGTGACATTCCATGTCCCAAGAGCCAGTTTCCGTGTCCAGGGATCGGGTCGTCTAGGCCCCCGCCTTCGACTGCTGCCCGATTCGCTTTGCACCGGCCCCTTACGGTCCCTCCCGTGAGTGGTGGGCCCACGGGAAGACATTACTCCTGTGTTAGACAAAATTTATCTCCAAATTGTTACTGAACAGCAGAAGAAATTTTTTTTTTTTTTAAATTATCTTTTAACAAACATTGTACCAAGACTTCTTACGCCTCTGATTTATGGTGTTCGGGATAAACATTTTTCTAATCATATAAAGGGACTTTTTTCATGTAAATTACCTATTGCAAAGGTTGAATCAACCAAACAGTAAACAAAAAAGGTCATTTTGCTAGTTTGTTTTCTTTATTTGCTTATATACTGTATGTTTTTGTGCAGTCATAATACATTTCGGAAAAAATTGGAAGGCACTGTAATCTTGTGTTTATCCCACAATCATATAGGGGTGAATTCAGGGTAATTGGGACACTTTTTCCAAGTCATCTCAATGGCAAAAAGTGTCCCAATAACCCTGAAATCACCCTACAGAACTGGGCTGAAGTCTCAGGCATGTTAGTATTTTCATCAAAACAAAAATGGCTTTATATTTTTTGCTGTAGTGTGTCAGTAGGCAATATCTGTTCACATTTCCAAACATTCCTTTTGCCATTAATTGTAATAATCCAGTGAGATTTTTGTATGCACAGCAGCCGGCATTGATCTGATCTCACCATCATCGAGTCTGCGATTACATCAACAAACTGAGACTAAATCCAGAAGAACTGTCAACGTCTCCAAGACGCTTCAAGAAACGTACCGGCAAAGCTACAGTACTGTGAAAAGCTTTGTGTAAAAATGCTGTAAAGTGAGGATGCTTTCGAAAATAATGTCATAAATAGATTTTATTTATCGTCAATATGTGGTCTTACCACCCTTTGCGTTTAGTGAAGTTACTAAACGTAATTTCGGGAGGAAGTACGCCCATCTAATCTTCCAATTAATACCAAGCAGCTTACCTCTTCCCGTTGTTAGTTCTTGCAGCATTTGACCCGCCCAAACCGCATCATGACTGACTTCCAAGAAATCGAATTGTTTCCCTCCGACGACGAACTTTCTAACGTGCCAGAAACACCTGCACGCGTTTCTCCCAAAGGGAGTTTGGATCCAAAAAACAAGTTTGGATCCTCCTTCACTGCACATTTCACCTGTTGATCGTCCAGGTCGCCGGTCTCTCCGCTCCACAAACCAGCATAAAAAACCTCGCTCAAGGAGACCTCTTTCTCCTCCTCCATCTAGATCATCACGGGGCTCGGCTAATCCTCGCCGTGATTCATCTCGTCCTTCAACATCATCATCATCATCAGCAGCAGCAGCATCATCTGCAGCAAGCCCTTCAGTCCCTCCTGTCCAGAAATGGACCGTCAACGCGCTCAGGCAAGCGTTATCCAACGCGGGTATCCATTTCTCCCGGAAGAATTCAAAAGCGCAACTTCACGATCTGCTCGTGCGCTCTCATCAAATCACCCAGCGTCCTCCAAGCACCACGCAAGCCTCAACGCATGCAAACGTACGATCCATACGGTTCGCCTCCAACCCGCTACAGTTTCAGCGAGTAACCCAGTCTGGACGATTGGGGCGGTGCGACACATCGAGGCGCTATTTGAATTTCCCGCCTTTGACATTTTGCTCTGACCCAGCAGGGGGCAGTTTACGTCGAAACCTATGGCAGAACGGTAGAAAGCAACAGCAGTAATAGTAACGAGACAGCAAGTTGATTGAACGTAAAATGGCTGTGTAAATTAATATAGCTATATTTAAACGTTTAGCACGGTGTTCGAGAGTCGAATCTGGAGTATAATTGCTGAAGCATATCCCATAATAAAATTAAACTGTATTTTTCTACTTTAGAAAATCTTTTCTATAAAAACATGACGCACCACACCGTCGTAACCAGAGCAGAACATGAGTTGTACAGGGGTGATGGCGTTCCGGCACCACGCCGGATTTCCGGCGTAGGCTACTGTGGCTGCGGGAAGAAAAAAAAAAATCAGGTTCTGGTTATATTGGTCTACGGCGGCGTTTTAGTGCCATGTAAAAAAAAAAAAAAAAATTAATAATAATAATAATAAAGATTGTCTAATGTTTATTTGATGTCTGTTTTTAAAAGCACGGAAGAGAATATGTGCTGTTCTGTTAGACATCGTTTCAGCTATTAAAATAGTTCCGTTTTGTATGTATGGCAAAGTGATTTCGTTTCTGTTTTTATTAATTAAGTTGTAATGGGAAGATTTTTTATTCGTCAGATATAAATATGGTATAGGCGCATATCCATTGGTTTGTGCGGAGAGTGGAAGCTTGCACGATGCAATACGGTGCCAGAGCCGTCACTTGCACTTTTTTTTATCCAGTGGAAACGAATTATCCTCAAAACAATACATGCCTTACCGACATCAAATACATAGATGGAGAGATTTAAATTATTGCTTAACGAAATAAAACAAATCAAACCAAAAACTCTTTCATTATATCTGTAAAGATGCATTTCTCGCGTCAAAGTGGAGATTTCTATTAAGGATCTTGCGTCACTGATTTAGAATACACTAGTTTATTCATAAATAATTCAAATATCCCCTTACCCTCCGACACATTCATTAGCCGCGTTTCCAATACCCTTCAAATTGCGCAAATTGAAATTGCGAATTGAAAATACGCCCAATGGAAACGCGTCAATTTCGCAAAAACTCCCATATATTGCAAAAAAGTTGTAATGCTCGCATGAGGTGGTTTTTCAGGCAATTCGAAAAAGGAAATTTTCGCACAACTGCAATGGAAACAGTTTTTTTCGCATTTACAGGTCACCTGGTACGGTCACTCATTGCTCTCACATAGGGCCTACATATAATTTTTTTCCACTCAAGTATGTACGAGATCTTATGTCGTTAAAACGACATATATTTTCTCCTAATAAGGAAAGTGGCGTAACTTTATAATGACGGACCCCGGTGCAACCACAAATATCATAACTATCTATAGGCCTATTCTGTAATTATGACATATATTCAAGAAATCGATTAAAACAGAAAGACGCTATATAGTTTCAGCCTTGCTCAAAGACTACACTGTAAAAAATTTCCCTGTAAAATAACAGTAAAGAGCTGGCAGCAGAGACGCCAGCAGTATACCGTAATTTTTACGGTAATCATACGTAAAATGACTTTACGGTAGTAGTCTGTAAACCAGGAAAACAGTATATTTCTGTATTTCTATATTTTACAGTAAAGAGCTGGCAGCAAAGACGCCAGCAATATACCGTAATTTTTACGGTAATCATACGTAAAATGACTTTACAGTAGTAGTCTGTAAACCAGAAATACAGTATATTTCTGTAGTCGCACTGTTAAATGATTTCACACTGTTCACAATGTAGTCGCACTGTTAAATGATTTAAATGCAGCATATTTCTGTGAGTATTTGGAAATTACAATAATATTGTTTAGGTTGTTACTTTAACTTCTCACAGTCTACTGTGCCTGTCTACAGTAATATGTGAGAAGGTCAATTTCCAAATAATTTCCAAATAATCAGAAATATGCTGCATTTTTTTTTTTTTTTTTTACTGTATTAGAAATACAATAGATTTAACAGTTTCATATGATTCAATATTGATAGCAATTAACTTTATTATTCTTGGGGCTAATTGCTTAAGATATGCATTATTGTGAATATTATGCAAAATAAGGAATACAAACTTCAAAATCAAATACCTTTATTCCAAAGAGCAATGTCAATGTCAACATGAATACAAAAACAAAAAAAATTGAAGAAAATAAACATCAAAGAAGAGATTTCTAGTAGCAAACAGAAACAGCCTAGTGTCTGCTTTAGACTATGGCAATAAACTTAAAGGGATAGTTCACCCAAAAATGAAAATTAGCCCATGATTTACTCACTCTCAAGTCATCCTAGGTGTATATGACATTCTTCTTTCAGATTCTTCATTTCATTTCATAATGCTTACGCTATGTCTGACGAACGTAACTGGTGTCAGATGTAGCGTAAGCATTTTGAATTGCGAGAGGCACAACACTTTTCCCATTAGTTGAAAAAACAGAAGACGATTGGCCGGAAGCTAGATAATTTACATTTATTTATAAAGTTTTAAATATGGATATTTTTCTTACACAAATGCATTGATTCACTTCAGAAGCCCTTTATTAACCCCTTGGAGCCGTGTGGAGCAGTTATATGACGAACAGATGCACTTTTATGGACTTAAAAAACAGAAAAATCACTGCCATTATAAAGCTTGGAAGAGCAGGACATGTTTAATATAACTCTGATTGTATTCGTCTGAAAGAAGAATGTCATATACACCTAGGATGACTTGAGGGTGAGTAAATCATGGGGTCACTTTCATTTTTGAGTGAACTAACCCTTTAAATTCTTAAATTGCTCATCAGAGACTGATCTTAACCCTAACCAAACGGGAAGGGTTGACTAGAAAGTTAAAAAAAAATTATTTAAGACATAAGTTTGAAGACTTTTAAGTCACTATTAAGACTATTTAAGGAACATTAAGACCTTTTTGATTATATGAGCAAGAAAATTCAGCATACAAGCATCGTTGGCACGTTTTTGGGGAAAAAAAGCCCACAGGCTCATGTTTTTCCTCTTAAAATAGTCCTGTGAGTTAGATTAAAAGTCAATTTAGAAGATTTTCATATGTAATTTCATATGTAATCTGCAATGTATTCTCTGCTGTCTGTAAAAACATACTTTCATTTAGCAGAATTGGCAACATTTGGAAAACAAACTTAACAAAACTTACATTTTGAAAATGTGCATTAAGGCCATTTTGAAACTATTAAAGTACAGTAGAACATTTTGACAGTATGCATCAATAAAAACATTTAGGGTTCATTTCATTTTAGGTTACCTCTTCAAATTGTCCTGTGAGGTAGGCTTGTATTTTTACCTCTTAAAATAGTCCTTTGAGGTAGGTTTGTGTTTTTACATTATGGATCCAGGAGAGATGACCATCACTTTAGTAGCAGCTGTTCCTCTCTGCAGCATTACTCCAGTGTTGCCACTGTCAAACAACAAAAAACAATCATAATAATAAATAAACTATAACATCAGGAATGTACAGTATACACTCCAGGCTAATTCTTATAAAGTTAATAATACCAGTTCTTTTGTGGCTTAATTTGTCAATGCTAGACTGTCAAAACAAAGAGAGCGAGATTAAAGAGCTCACCGATCTCTATGAAGTTCCATTCAAAGTCAAAGAGATTGTTCAGTAGCATGGCGACGTGTATATTGACTGCAGAAGACTTCTTCAGGACGATCACACCTTTCTTCTTGGAGACAACCTTGCCCCTTTTGGCCTTTGTCCCTCTCGCTGGATTTATACCAATAAAGCGCCTGAAATCAAAATAGTCTAAGATCAGAGTGGGGTTGCAACAACATACTGTTTTGTGTACATTAAATTAAATGTCTTTTTTTGTCTTTCTTCATTGCACAAATAGAGAATGACATATAGAAGTGACATCAAATAGAATTATAATAAAGCCTACAGTCCAACTAAATATCCTGTGTGTGTGTGTGTGTGTGTGTGTGTGTGTGCGTCTGTGTGCATGCGTGCGTGTCTAGGTGTGTGTGTTGTGGCTTGAAATGTACAGTACTAATACCATTTTACACCAAAAAATACAAACATTTTAATTAATTTAATTTAGTTGTATATATCCATATAATTATGACAAGTAATGAAGGGGTTTTACCTCTGAATGAATTCCAAAGCACAGGCTGCCTGCGCATCTTGATACTGAAGGTTGAATATGTAGTGGCAGACACCTGTAGGGAACAAATACATTATGCTTACCATAATAAGATTTTAAGAAGAAAAATTATAAAAGGTCAATAAGTAAACACTAGGGGAGAGTAACCTAGAGGCGAATAGGCTTATGAAGTACCTACAGTCAAACTGCTAAATAGATTCGGCATTCAAAATTTAAAGGGTAACAATTTTATTTTTACAGATCTTGGGGAGTTCTACTGCAAATGTTACCAAAATTAAACAAAAAAACTACCCAAAAGTAATAATGTTTAGCTATTCAAATCTAAGCCTCACTGTTAAATGACATGTTCAAATCCCTAGCAAGACAAGCTCCTGAGCATCAGTTTGATATCAAACATTCTTGGCAATAGGAATAAGATTTTAATTACCGTTTAATTTGTAGATGCAAGACCCGATGGATGTTGATAAAGGACACTCAATGATGTGCAGCACGTCATCTAAATTGTGCGTCCTCTTCTGGAAAATCTCCTATCCAAATGATGGTTCCTTAAGTCCCTCCAGGAGTTAATGGCAATGGCAAAATTATTTCTGTATTTTTTAAAGAAAATTGACCAAAAGCAGTAGCCTCAATTTAAAAGACTAACGTTGTATCAAACATCTGACCGTGCTCCAAATTCCCCAGTGAACACTCAGTTTCCAAAAAATACTGTAGTGTCCTGTAATTTAAAACATCAGCATACTGTTTAGGGCCTCAGTCCTGTTGCTCCAAGTTAAGCAGCCCACAATGCATTGCTAACTACAGTACTAAACTGTTTAACATGAAAACAGTATTTTAATGTTGCAAATTGGCTGTAAATTTACAGCAATTGCTTACAGTGTAGGTCTATCCATTCCCGAAGATCTTGGTTTGCTTCTTATTTATTAAATATAGCCTACAGCCAAATAGTTGTTAAACATTGATAAAAATTAAAATACAATTTATACAAAACGAAATTAATTTTAAAGAAAGACTTTCTAGAAAACACAATTCAATTGTGCTCAAAATCCATGTCTCCAGACATATGCGCATCTGATTTATGTGCTTTACTCATGCTGCTCACTTTTCATAATCAACATATGAAAGTTAAAAGATTTATAATATTTAGACATAGCCTAACTATATGAAACTAAATAGGCTATGTTTTCTTTAACCCTCTTTCCGATGAAGTCGTTGTCGCCTTTTGATGAATTTTTTCCTTAGGCTATTCCAGCGGAAACTTAAAATACTCCGTCATTTTTAGCCATACAGATAAGTGCAAGACATAATTATAAACAGTAAACTGTCTACTTTTATTTGTGTACACTCACGATAACAGCAAAGCCGTGGACTCAGGGAACAGATTATTTTGCACTCCACTCCAAACGCTGTCTTCATTTCAAAAATATATTTTGTTTATTAAACGCAAAGTTTTTCATTTCAAAAGCATTTCTATAATTCAGTTTATATTTCCAAAAAACGAAATTCCGAGCCAAAATAACGAAGTGGTAAAAAAAAACACCACCATGCAAATTCAAACTTTTCGCTCGTCTCTGTATGTGGCAATGCGTCACAATAACCTGGGCTGGCGTTTGTAAAAGTCGATCATTCTTTACAGATGATGGTATGTTTGGACAGAAGACGAGTTCTTTATTAAACTCATAAAAAACAATAGACATATAAAATGCCACAATTTATCATAACACCTCATATGTGCCGCTCAAGTATAAGAGGCTTTCCTTGCCATCAGTGCTATAACACGCACGTCTCTTTCCATTAATAATAATGGCGTGCGGTGGCTGGGATAAACATAAACATAACAACATACGTAGCATGATTTTTGGAATGATTTATCGCGAGAGGAAAAAAAAAATGGTTTAGTCGCATAACATCAGTTAATGGAAACGCTGTCATTTCGCAATATTTTTTGTCGACTTTTAGAAAATATCGCAAAAGTTTTGCGCAAATCTGTAATGGAAACGTCGGCTAGTGTTTTGTGTTAAGTTGATGTAGACTAATATAAATTTAAAATACATCGTTTTAATAAAATACAAATCAGCAAAACTGTTTCAAGTGATAGGCATTATTCAATTAAAAGTATCAATGAATAAAACATTATGTTGACCAGGTGGATTATTCATTGAAATCATGGAGAATGACGTTTAGTTTTATTTTCATTATGAATGACAGCGCACCGTGTATTTGCAGACAAACGAAATCTGCAGAAGTCTCTTTACTGCGGAACTGAACTTAATAAAACAGAAAAGAAATCAATGTGTCATACATACAAAACGGAACTGTTTTAATAGCTGAAAGGATATCTAAACGTTTTGCTATGTTCTGTCTATGCAAACAGAACAGCAGTAGGCTACATAGGCTAATAAATCAAGCTCGTCATCGTCACAACCATAGCCTTGTTTCCGCACGGAATAAAGTATTTTATTCTCGGAACATTTCGACTTTATTCTCCGACTTTATTTTTATTATTATTATTTTTTTTTTTTGCAGAGGATAGATATTTCGACTTTATTCTCTGAATATTCCGACTTTAATCTCGGAGTTTCGACTTTAATCTCGGAAACTTAGATTTTTTTTTTATTAAATAATTTTTTTTTTTAACATGGCACTATATGTCGTCGTATTGATCTGTCCATTTAGATCTGAGATGCGCAGGTCAGAGAGCAGCTTTAACGCTCAACGACCTATGAGCCAATCAGAAGTAGTTAAGGGGCGGGCCTCGTGTCTTTGTCAAATAGATTGATACAGGTTAAGGCAATGCTCCATGCGCGAAGGTGTTTACAATTGTGTCTCATATTTCTCAACTCAAAAACGTAAGTCATGGCTATGTTTATGAAGCCAGGGGAAGACATTAAAGACATTGATAAAAGCATAAAGAATAAATGGCGCTGGGCTTGGATTGAGGATGTGGGTAGCGACGGAAAGCCCTTTGGAAGCTGGTGTCAAAAACTCCGGCAACCAGGAGCATGCTATTGCACTGTGTGTGCCAGAAAACTAATGTATGGAACTAGCGGGAAAAAAGTACTGTCACGGCACGAATTAGACCCTGTTCACAAAGCAACAGTCAGAGCACTGCAACACACCTCACGTTTGCCAGGGGCAACAGCCACGGCAGCTATTCCACCCTCAATGACCGATCGTGTGACCGATTTAAAAATTCGCTTGTGCTCCTTCATTGCTGAGCTTGACCTGTCATTTAATATCGCCCACGCCCACTCGTCACTTTATGTAAAAAATTAGCGGAGGATAGACCCCACCCTGGCGCATCTGTCTGTCTCCAGGCAGCACGCAAGCTATCTTCTTACACATGGCATCTCGCCAGAGTTTAAAAAACGTCTGTCTGAGAAGCTTAAGAATGCCATGTTTTCAGTCAGCATTGACGAGGCCACGGACAAATGTATGGATAGAATTCTTAATGTACTGGTCCGATTTTATGACGAGGATGCAGGCAGTGTGAAAACACAGCATCTTGCCAGCAAAAAAGTCAATATTGCAAATGCCTCAGCTTTGATGCTGGAACTAAATGACGTCCTGCACTCATATGGCTAGAGTGGAGGCAGGTCACCAGTATGCTACTAGACAATTGCGCAGTGATGAGGGGGAAGAAGTCGGGGCTTTGAGACCCTAGCTAGAAAGGAGAAACCCCAATCTGTTGGACATTTCGGGAGACACTGTCCATATGGTGTCAAATGCGGCTAAGGCTCTCATGAGCCCATTTCAATCAGAGGTGGAAGATTTTTGCTCTGATGTTTATTATGACATAGAGAAGTCCCCCCAAGCAGAAGGAGATTTTTGCACAATTTCAGAGTTTACTCCATCTCACCCCCAAGAGCTTGATAAGGCCCATTAGTAACCGATTCATTCAGATGCTTGAAGTCTGCAGTAGAATGAATGAACTCCTGGATGTACTCGTGGTGCACTACTATCATGTCATGGACGCAAATGAGGAACACAAATACAGGTAGGCCTAATAAAACTCTTTTAATAATAACAGGTGTAACAAGTGTGTATTTAATGTCTGTTATTTAGTTTAGTTATTTTTAGCTCATTATGGAATGTAACGATCGATCGATAGATAGTTGATAGTTGTTGGAGCATTCACTACATTAGGAGAGGCCTTGCCAAATGTTGTCCCTCCAGAAGAGATCGGTCAACTGGTTGAAGAATGCCGGGCTTACCAGATGGATGCGGACATGCTTCTTCGTGTACCAAACTACATCGAAGGGGACTGTCGAGTTGATGTAGACTGGCGGAGCTATGTTGCTTCTTTGAAAAATGCAGAGAGAGGTGTGAAGTATCCCACCCTGTGCAAACTTGTTAAAGCGCTTCTGTCCATTTTTACAGGCCCCTTGGTGGAAGGATCATTCAATTTAATGGATGATATCCTAGAGTCTGACAGGTGCTCCATGAATGTGGAAACATACGAGAGCCTCGCAGTGATCAAGTCCACACTTAAGGCCAGGAACTGGACAGCCTCAACTATGAACATTGACCAGCCTTTAAGGCGATCCTGCCTTTCCTCATTCCAAAACTACCAATTACATTTAAGAAAAAGAAAGAGACTGCACAGACACTAAAGAAGAAAAGGCTTAGTGAGGCAGCAATGATTCTGTCCTCAAAGGAGG
>JARQWZ010005091.1:0-15000 GCA_033150135.1 Gobio occitaniae
GATAAAAGCGTCTGCCAAATGCATAAATGTAAATGTAAAAAATAGATAGATAGATAGATAGATAGATAGATAGATAGATAGATAGATAGATAGATAGATAGATAGATAGATAGATAGATAGATAGATAGATAGATAGATAGATAGATAGATAGATAGATAGATAAGAAATATGATATAGTAAATATACATTTGCCTATCCACTATATTGCCAAAAGTATTGAGACACGCCTGCAAATCACAGAGTTCAGGTGTTCAATCAGTTCAACACAGTGGAAGCCATTGGGAACAACAGCAACTCAGCCACAGAGAGCAGCTCATCCAAGCCGCACAGCACCAAGTGCAATGCAAAGTGTGGGATGCAGTGGGGTAAAGTGTGCCGCCACTGGACTCTAGAGGAGCGGAGACGTGTTCTCTGAGTGACCAATCACGCTTCTCTGTCTGACAATCCCATGGACGAGTCTGGGTTTGGCGGTTGACTTGCCTGACTTCATTGTGCCAAGTGTAAAGTTTGGTTGAGGGGGGATTATGGGGTGGGGGTTGTTTTTCAGTGGTTGGGCTTGGCCTATTAGGTAGGCGGCACAAAACTTTTGGCAATAGATTAATGGATGGATAGATTACAAATATTATATATTAAATTACTTTTTGCTTTCTTATTTCTAATAATATTACAATAAATCAGTGCCATATAAACCGTCCTTCATGCATTGTTCAAGATTTGGCTTTGCCATACCCCATTGTTTCCATACGAGGGTGTGACATTAGTTGACGTCATGTAACTGCATAACTCATTTTCATAAAATAGAACTGTTGGCAACAGCCACTTCCAGGAATGATCGCGGGCTCGTTCCAGTGTCAGGGAACGCGCGCGCCTCCGCTTTGCATGCGGGACGGCAGGCGATGCATCAAAAGATGACAGCTCCCCATTCTTCTCTAAATCAGATCGCTGGGTGGAGAGTCCTGGCTGGGCCGTAACTTTAATCATTCATCTAAATAAGAGCTGCAGTAGCGCGAGTCCCGCTCCACGAGCCCCGAGCGGCGGCGCGCCGGCCGCGGCAGGAATCAGAAGTGACGGCGCCGCGGCGCGTTCCTCATTTGTAACCGTGTAAACATATATTCGAGTCAGATTGCCGACGGGCGCTCGAGCCCTCCGCAGATTTATGTATTGAGTGAGTTTTAAAATTCAGATGTGGCGGGGTGAGAGGCAGAAGTGTCCCGTCTTTAAGATGAGCGACTCTAAGTGACAGTGATTGATGCCCTCGCCACTCCCGCTGCGAGACAAATCAGCAGAAAAATATACCAAATAAAACAGGAATATAGCAAACGCAGACTGCGGGAGCGCGAGCGCGAGAACACACACATCTACATAATGAAAAGAGGAGGCAGGAAAACACACTCGAGGGAAACATCGAGGAGCGACTGAAGCGGCTGGCGAGGAGACTGAGGGTTAGAGGGCTGGAACAGGGGAGGAGTGTGTGTGTGTGTGTGTGTGTGTGAGAGAGAGATTGAGTGTGTGTGTGTGTGAGTGAGTGTGTGATTGTGTGTGAGTGAGTGTGTGAGAGAGAGAGTGAGTGTGTAAGTGTGTGTGAGTGATTGTGTGCGTGTGACTGAATGAGTGTGTGATTGTGTGTGATTGTGTATGAGTGTGTAAGTGTGTGTGAGTGATTGTGTGCGTGTGACTGAATGAGTGTGTGAGTGAGTGATTGTGTGTGATTGTGTGTGAGTGTGTGATTGTGTGTGATTGTGTGTGAGTGAGTGATTGTGTGTGAGTGTGAGTGATTGTGTGTGATTGTGTGTGATTGTGTGTGAGTTTGAGTGAGTGATTGTGTGCGTGTGACTGAATGTGTGTGTGACTGTGTGTGAGTGTGTGATTGTGTGTGAGTGTGAGTGAGTGTGAGTGAGTGTGTGATTGTGTGTGAGTGTGTGATTGTGTGTGAGTGTGAGTGAGTGATTGTGAGAGTGTGTGAGTGAGTGTGTGAGTGTGATTGTGTGTCAGTGTGAGTGAGTGATTGTGTGTGAGTGTGTGATTGTGTGTGAGTGTGAGTGATTGTGTGTGAGTGTGTGATTGTGTGTGAGTGTGAGTGATTGTGTGTGAGTGTGTGATTGTGTGTGAGTGTGAGTGAGTGATTGTGAGAGTGTGTGAGTGAGTGTGTGAGTGAGTGTGATTGTGTGTCAGTGTGAGTGAGTGATTGTGTGTGAGTGTGTGATTGTGTGTGAGTGTGAGTGATTGTGTGTGAGTGTGTGATTGTGTGTGAGTGTGAGTGATTGTGTGTGAGTGTGTGATTGTGTGTGAGTGTGAGTGATTGTGTGTGATTGTGTGTGATTGTGTGTGAGTGTGAGTGAGTGATTGTGTGCGTGTGACTGAATGTGTGTGTGACTGTGTGTGAGTGTGTGATTGTGTGTGAGTGTGAGTGAGTGTGAGTGAGTGTGTGATTGTGTGTGAGTGTGTGATTGTGTGTGAGTGTGAGTGAGTGATTGTGAGAGTGTGTGAGTGAGTGTGTGAGTGTGATTGTGTGTCAGTGTGAGTGAGTGATTGTGTGTGAGTGTGTGATTGTGTGTGAGTGTGAGTGATGTGTGTGAGTGTGTGATTGTGTGTGAGTGTGAGTGATTGTGTGTGAGTGTGTGATTGTGTGTGAGTGTGAGTGAGGGATTGTGAGAGAGTGTGAGTGTGTGAGTGTGATTGTGTGTGTGAGTGAGTGTGTGAGGTGTGTGAGTGATTGTGTGTGAGAGATTATGTGTGAGTGTGTGTGAGTGTGTGATTGTGTGTGAGTGATTGTGTGGGTGTGACTGAATTAGTGTGTGATTGTGTGTGTGTGGTGAGTGTGTGAGTGTGAGTGAGTGTGTGATTGTGTGTGAGTGATTGTGTGTGAGTGATTGTGTGTGAGTGATTGTGTGGGTGTGACTGAATTAGTGTGTGATGTGTGTGTGTGTGAGTGAGTGTGTGAGTGTGAGTGAGTGTGTGATTGTGTGTGGTGATTGTGTGTGAGTGATTGTGTGTGAGTGTGTGATTGTGTGTGAGTGTGTGTGAGTGTGTGATTGTGTGTGAGTGATTGTGTGGGTGTGATGAATTAGTGTGTGATTGTGTGAGTGTGATTGTGTGTGAGTGAGTGTGTGATTGTGTGTGAGTGTGTGATTGTGTGTGGTGTGTGATTGTGTGTGAGTGTGTGATTGTGTGTGAGTGTGTGTTTGTTTATATTATATTATGTGGACCAAATGTCCCCACAAGGATAGTAAAACCTGAGATCAACTACATTGTGGGGACATTTGTTGGTCCCCATGAGGAAAATCTTATAAATCAGACTAAATGATGTTTTTGAAAATGTAAAATGCAGAATGTGTGTGTGTGTGTGTGTGTGTGATGGGTAGGTTTAGGGGCAGTGTGGGGCAATAGAATGTACAGTTTGTACGGTATTAAAACCATTACACCTATGGAAAACCCCCACAAAGATAGTGAACCAGACATGTGTGTGTGTGTGTGTGTGTGAGAGAGAGAGTGAGTGTGTGTGAGAGTGAGTGAGTGTGTGTGTGTGTGTGTGTGTGTGTGTGTGTGTGTGTGTGTGTGTGTGTGTGAGTGTTTGAGTGTGTGTGTGATTGTGTGAGTGTGAGTGAGTGTGTACGTGTGAGTGTGTGTGTGTGTGTGTGTGTGTGTGAGAGAGAGTGAGTGTGTGTGAGAGTGAGTGTGTGTGAGTGGTGTGTGTGTGTGTGTGTGTGTGTGTGTGTGTGTGAGTGTTGTGAGTGAGTGTGTGAGTGAATGTGTTTAAGTGAGTGTGTGTGTGAGTGTTTGTGAGTGAGTGTGTGAGTGAGTGAATGTGTTTAAGTGGAGTGTGTGTGTGTGTGTGTGTGTGTGTGTGTGAGTGTGAGTGAGTGTGTTTGTGATTGTGTGTGAGTGTGTGAGTGAGTGTGTGTGTGTCTGTGTGAGTGAGTGTGTGTGCATGTGTGATTGTGTGTGAGTGTGTGTGTGTGTGTGTGTGTGTGTGTGTCTGCGTGAGTGTGTGTGTCTGCCTGAGTATGTGTGTGTGTGTGTGTGTGTGTGAGTGTGCTTGTTTATATGATTTATGAGGACACAAATGTGTATAATGACACTGGTATTACACTGGCATTTCACAAGTCCTCATATTTAAAATAGCTTTAAAACATACTAAACAATGTTTTATTAAAAATGTAAAAATGCAGAATGTTTGGGTAGGTTAAGGGGTAGTCTGTGTGTGTATGTGTGTGTGTGTGTGTGTGTGTGTGTGTGTGTGATGGGTACTGTAGGGGATAGAATGTACAGTTGTACAGAATAAAAACCATTACGCCTATGGAATGTCCTCATAATGTAGTTCCACCAATGTGTGTGAGTGTGTGTGTGTGTGTGTGTGTGTGTGTGTGTGTGTGTGTTCATAACCCGCATCACCTCACAGCCGGTGAGTGTCTAACTGCGCCTCGTTTCTCCTCCACCGGTGAAAATACAACAACCAGGAAACACAATTTCTCTCCAGACAAAGAATCAATAATCATCTGAAGAGCATTAATCAAACGCCTCTCATACTTTCAGAGAATATTCACGCGTTCATTACTACAAACTTCCCTTCAGCGCCAGTGAAAGCAGCTCAAGTTGCTGATTTGTGGATGTGAACCTTCTTCAAGGACGGCGCGTTCAGACCCCTGGCTGAGAGAAGCACACACACACACACACACACACACACACACACACACACACACACACACACACACACACACACACACCATCTGCTATGAGCGGACAGTTCTGCTGATCTCCAGCTCCTGCTCAGATGAGGATGATGTGCTACTGTGGTTCATTACTACAGAGATACTCCGAGATGTTTCTCCAGGGCGGTGTGTGGATCCAGATCTGTATGAATATGAATCTCTATGTAAATATGGTTTGTGGTATTATAATGATTGTTTCCATACAGACGTCTTTCTCATGGTCATGCGTTGTCATAACAAAGGTTATGATGAAAAATTAGTAATACATGTGTTCTATAACTCTCAGCACGATCTCTTCTCCACAGTATAAAGTCTCCACCATTTCTCTTTTTGCCCAAACACACATAAAATAACACATAATTTCAACAATTTTACTCCATTTGTCAAGTCCCAAGCAAAGCAGTTTCAGCAAAAATAATTTTCGAGTACTTAATTGGGTCACATTCACCCCAAATAATTGAATCTAGTTGACATTTTAGAGAATTACATTAATCATGTTTAGAAGAGAAACACGATTAATGCTAATAATATGATTAAGTAAATCGGACCATATTTGTGTTTTTTCAGTGTACATATCTGATATAGCATTGTGTTAGCAACTCACCACACACACACACACACACGCACTCACACTCACACACTCGCACACACACTCACACACAAACACACACTCACACACACACACACACACACACTCACACACACACACGCACTCTCTCACACACACACTCACACACACGCACTCACACTCACACACACACACACATACTCAAACACTCACGCACGCACACACACACAATCACACACACACACTCACACCCACAGGTACACACCCTCTCACACACACACACACTCACACAAACGCGCACACACACACACACACTCACACACACACACACACTCACGCACACAAACACACCAGGGCCGTGCAGAGAGTTCGTCAGGGGCAGGGGCTCAAATGTAAAAAAGGGGCAAAATGTAAATAAATATATATATATATATATACATCAAGCCTGCATTTATTTAATCAAAAATACAGAAAAAACAGTAGCCTAATATTGTGAAATATTATTACATTGTGTTCTTTTTAACTTTTTATTAATCAAAGAATCTTGAAAAGAGTATCACAGTTTCCATCATTGACATTAAATCCTCATATTAGAATGATTTCTGAATGATCATGTGACACTGAAGAGTGGAGAAATGATGCTGAAAATCCAGCTGTGATCACAGGAATAAATTATATTTTAAATTATTTTAAAATAGAAAACCATTATTTTAATATATTTCACAATATTGCTGTTTTTTATCAAATAAATGCAGGCTTGATGAACATAAGAGACTTATTTCATAATGCTGCATAATATTCAAAAATGGTAATATAATAAAGTCCTTTCACGTAACCTGTAGGTGCCAGTGGCACTTGGGTTTTGTTAACTTTGATAGTTTCATGAAATAGTAAACGGTGTATCAATATAGGCTACATAAACACAACACTACCATTAATGCGACTTTTGCTGCTGTGGTTTTGTGCAGGGATTTGTTTGTTGTCTGTTAAAATCCATTTTGTTAGTGATGCAATTTATAAAATGAGCCAAACCGCAGGAAATCGTTCCACAAACGTTAGTTCGTCTGTCCATGTCATTTTCAACCAATTTATGAATAAGAACAGAAAATTACCGCTTCACATCGCCCAATGGAATTTGAACTTGCTTTGCCAGATCACGATTGGTTGGTGTATATACATGACAAACGGGCATTGGTGATTGTGTAATACTTTAAAATATATAGCTAATATATAGCTTTGTAATTAAATCAACACATTTCCTCTGATTATGGATGAAAAAAAAAATATTGGTTTACTTTTTTCCCGCGAGGCCACACACTCTCTGAAAGGACCATATTTGGCTCGAGAGCCGCTTCCGAGCAGAGGAAAATCAGCTGTCAATCAAAACGCACGCAACCCATAGCAACGCGTTATGACAACGCCTCAACAGAAATTGTCCGACTTTTGAGCCGTTTGTTACTATTGTATACATTGTCATGTTATAATAATCACATTTATTTAGTTTTATTGACCACAATATTATCATTGATATTTGTCTGAGAGGGGCACTTTTGATTCATTTTGAAAAAGGGCAGGGGCTCGAGCACCCAAAGCCCCCCCCATCTGCACGTGCCTGAAACACACACACACACACACTCACACACACACTCTAACACTCGCGCACACACACACACACACACACACACACACACACACACACACACACACACACACACACACACACACACATACACACACACACACACACTCACACACACACACACACACACACCCTCACACTCACACACACTCACGCACACACACACACACACACACACACACACACACACTTCTTAAAACAAAGTTACGCCACTGGGATTGGTTATGATTGAATATGATTGGTTTGTGCAATAAATCCCGAATGAACCGAATCATGTCTAATTAAACAGTAAGAAACGACTCACACACTTAGATATCACCGTCAAAAATAAAATAGCATGAAAACATAATGACTGAGGAAAATAAGTTGAATGTTAACCCGAGGAGTCTGAGCTGTTTTGGGCCCTTTAGAAGTTTTGACATGCTCTGACATTTGTGTTTTTTTCAGTTGCTTATAAACACATTAATGGCAAAAGTGTCATTACACTGTATTCAGCACATCTACATGTATGGACATGCTTGTATTTTTGAGAGAAAAATGGTTATGCATGGTTTTTGAGAAAAAAAAAAAATTAAGGCCTCAAAACACACAATAGATATGTGCTCACAAGACTTTTGACTAAGGTGTGTATTTGCCTGGAGTTTTTGCTTCAAACTGATGTGAGAATTATTGAGCCTACACATTCACATAAAACAATACACTGATTTAACATTTGTAAGACAGTTTTTCTTCACAAAGCCCGTATGTGAGGAGGCGTGATATCTAATGAATAATGATGGAGATCACCTGAGAGGACAAAAGAACATAATACCCCGCATAATGAGCTGCACAATGAGCTGCATAATGAGCTGCATAAGGAATGAGCTGCATAATGAGCTGCATAATGAGCTGCATAAGGAATGAGCTGCATAATGAGCTGCATAATGAGCTGCATAAGGAATGAGCTTCAGGTACTTATGTGACTGAGAGCAGCAGGACAAAAGATATTATATATTATATACTGTATATTGTACTTATCTAGTAAATTCATCTTAATTTAAGAATGTTTGAATATTTAGACCAGAAACAAGACAAAAATTACTAAGAGCATTTCTTCTACATTTTTTGTACAATTTTTTTTGGTTTTTGAAAGTAGTCTCATGCTAAAAAATAGTAATTAAATAATAATAATTTTAAAATAATTAAAATTAAGATACAATTTATACAAAACGAAATTCACTTTAAAGAAAGCAATTCACTTTCAACAAAACAAAACTCGATATTAACTCGATAAAACAAACTTTGATATTAAATAAAAAAAATACCATTAGGCTATAATATTTAAACGTCAACTTGAAGAAAAATACGTTTGACTGGTTCTATATTTATAGCATATGAGCAGACATTTGCGAATAAAAGCTTTCTTGATGTGACACTAGGCTCTTTTACAATAAACACATTATACTCTGTCCAAAACAAGCCAAATAAATCTTGTCTAAACAGTTTTGCGTGTATGACATGCAGCAGGATTCATATTTAAACGGTCTTTATGCGTTTAATATTCACAGATGCTAACAGAATAAACTTAACAGAATAAAGCCTACCTTACAATCAGCCCTGAATCCGCTGCTTTCAGAAATGAACAGCTTTTCATGAGGAGAATAAATCCAGGATTATTGCTCAACGCATCTCAAAGCGATGTATCTGAAGCAGCGTTACAGCGCTTCACTAGATGTGTGTGTATGAGTTGATGTGTGGATCGTCTGTATTTGAATCTGAAAGAGCGCGCGATCCGTGGGCGTGGTCGCATTAGCGGATAATGAAGTGGCTCGCGAAAGACTGGCATCTCTCTCTTTTCAAACAGATTACATAAACACTGAATATTTGTTTTCGATTTGGTTTACAGTGTTTAAAACCTGACATTTCAGCGTTTCTTTAGACATATGTCTCATGTTTGTGAGACAAGTATTCACTAAGCTTGAGTTCATTTTCTGAGACTATCTGAATGAACGTCTGAGAGAGAGAGGCTGCAGATCGCGCATCATGTTTGTTTTCTGTATTTTGCGAAAAGCAAAACATTTTGTTTTTATTGTGACTGTACACAAAAATATTGAAACTGAACAGATTATAATGATGTATAACACTTGCCTGAATGATAAAAACAACAGAGTTATTTGAGTCTCTTTGGCACTGATAAGAAAAAAAGCGAGCCGACTCGAGAAGGTTAAAAGGAAAAGCTGAACGTCAGTTTGCAAATAAAATGAAACGTTCAACAAATAGTTGTAAACATTTGGGATATTGTAAGTACTGAACAACACATATAACACTGGCCTAGTGGTGTTTGGATGTTTTACTGAAAACATCTTACATAGTGCAGCTTTAAAGGGTAACTAAACCCTAAACCAACTTTTTTTAGTTAATGATCTGTAATACTGGGGCTTTATTAATGCTGTTCATTGATTCGAGTAAATGTTTTGACATTTGAGTATAAAGTGTTTTAATTCTATAAAATATGGTGTAAAACCGCCAAAGTGCTGCCCTCTTAAGGTTGAACGGTGGCTACTGCAGTTGAATTTTCCTATTGGACGTTGTGGGTCATCGTGACGTAGGATGGCACCTCCAAAGGCTCACTAGCCACGCCCCCTAGCACGAGCTCACCACGCCCTCAGAAATGTTTCCCCCAATCACACGATGAGAACGGCTTCACTCCAGTATGAACTGTCATATTACATGAAGTAGAAACATTATGAATGAAACTCACTTGACACTTGCTTTAACATTGTATTGAAGAAAATATGGTTAAATAATGCAGTTGTCAGTACACGTCAGGCTTTTCTTGCGATATTATTGCCGCCCGTCATGTTTACAGATCATTTTCATACATGAGACGCGCTTTCAAACCCCGACACACAAGTGCTTGCCGCGGACGCGGTGACGAATAACAATACTGTAACGTGCTGGCGTATATAGTCTAACTTATTTGAGGAAATCTGTTTATAATAGGCTTTTAGGTCTGAACTTATTGGTCCTGCGCTGCTGCGCTGATTCAGTTAATTTGAATGAAAATACATCGTATGTATATCAGATATCTGATCTATTTTAGTGGCATTCAGTGTAAGGTTTTGACTGTTCATAGATCAGGTGCACGCCCTCCGCTAAGCCCCGCCCTCGGTTCATCCCTCTGTCTCCGCTGGGCTCTGCCCACTTTTCAAGCATTTTTCAAAAAGTGGGTGGAGTTAAGCTCTGAGCAGGGGTTTAGTTACCCTTTAAGAAGATTCTGGGGGCCATTTTGTGAAAATGATCAAAAATGCTAGCAGTGGCTGGTAACTTTTTCAGCAGGGAAAGAGTTAATATCATCATAAAGAGCCTTTTAAAGTTCGGAAAACGTCTTAAATCCCCAAAAGTGAGATGTTTGTGAATTGATTGTGTTGTTTTGTAATAAAGCATTACACACATTACAGGAGAACACTAGGAGTGTGTTTCTGAAGCGACACCAAACAATCTCGTGAATATGAGTGATGTCAAAAACAACAGATACAGGACGAGCTCAATCAAAATTAATGCAATAGACGATCCGTCCTGACAAAAAAGACTTTTCTTATTTAGTATTTTTGTCTTGTTTCCAGTCCAGGTGAGTTTTTGGTTAAAACAAGCTAAATTATCTGCCGAGGGGAACGCAGATATGATGTCATCGACAGGCCACGCCCTCACACGTCCCGGTTCCTCGGGTAAAAGAGCATCTCACCATTTACAAATAGCTGGAAACTATTCTCGACTGAACACAATATATAACACTGGCCTAATGGTGTTTGGATGTTTTACTGCGAAAATCTTACATAGTGCAGCTTTAAAACAGCTCAAACATTCATTTTAGTCTGAGTCTGTGAAACTGGGGGGAAAAAAATAGTAGAGAGTTTGCTCAGTGAGAAAAATCACAGTGTGTGTGTGTGTGTGTGTGTGTGTGCCAGATGGGCGGTCGTGCCACTCCTGCTCAGGTCACCTGACCTGCGGGAAACAGTTCTGACAGCTGGCAGCACAACCAATACACACACACACACACACACACATCAAGCGCTCATACATGCCAGACAAACACCACAAAACCCTCCCGCTGCTTTCAAATGAGGGTCGGCATTATTCAGTGTATAAAAAACGTGACGATTCGCATCTGCGGCTCAGTTACTGATGAAACCGTCCGACTGAGCCTGAAGCAACACAGTTACACATAATGGACTCCTGATTCCACAGGCCTCACATCCGCTGATTGCAAAGCCATAGGACGCGCGCGCCGCTACTGTCCAATCTGATCAGAACAGCAGGTCCGAGATGAAGAGACCCGCGTGCCGCTAAATGAATGTTTACCGTGACCTGGGCAAATAAACCAGGAGTTTCTCTCTCGGGAAGACGACGGGGAATGAAAGACGAGAGCTTTCTGAGTTGACCTCTCGCCGCACAAGAGCAGCAAATTAAGAGTGAGCGATGAGGACGAGAGGGCGCGCGACTGAAGGAGCCGACTCAAAAATGACAACATACTCATATTAAACAGGACATATTTACCCCTTTTCACAAGATGTGCTATAATGCTGCCTTCACGTGCTATCGGAAATGTCCTAATTCCCACTTTAGAAGTCGTGATTACGAGCTTGTTGCATTCAAGTGCTTTGTTGTCGGAGTGAACAGGAATCATGGTGGACTGAAAAAACAGGAAAACACATGTTGTCCAATTTACTTAATCGTATTTTTTGTGATCTACGCAACAAATTTGTGTTTCTCTTCTAAACATGATTTCATTGCTTTCAATTAATGTAATTCTCTAAAATGTGCAATCTACTAGATTAAATTATTTGGGGTGAGTGTGAACCAATTAAGTACTCGAAAATGATTTTTGCTGAAACTGTAGTTCCCAGAATGCTTTGCTTGGGACTTGACGACTAGAGTAAAATTGTTGAAATTAAGTGTTATTTTATGTGTTTTTGGGCAAAATGAGAAAAAGGGGGAGATTTTTTTGTGTGTTTCTTAGTGTTTAATGTTTAATTATGTTGGAATTATTTGAACCATTTAAATTACACTGGTTACCATAGTGGAGAAGAGCGGAGCGATTGCTTAGACTGTGGACGGACTCAGCACACGTCATTAAAGAGCATTTCACACTTAGCACATATATGATGTGTTATTGCTGGCTAATATAATGAAAGCTACTGAGTGCAGCGTAATAGATCAGTCTAGTGAAAACAAAAATATACATTTGTTTTGATTAAAGAGACAAGGTCTCAAGCCCCCGTGTGCACCACTGTTGTTAGGGAGCTATATTAAAATCATTGTGAGATTACTCAATTCGGTTACTTAAAAATTGCGTAATTGCATTATGTTGAAATTATGTGAACAAATTATGTTTGTTTAACTTAATTGAATCATGTGGAACCGATGTACATGATTAAATCATGTAAATCCAACACACCATTTTTTTCAGTGGACACCCGGTTATTCTTGTCTATTTATTGGGATAATCTTATTAAAACCAACATCATATGCACTGACAACCATATAAACATTCCAGATTTCTGCAGGCTATTTTCGCTGTGTTCCAAACATACAATACGCTTCAAATGATTACTCGTGATGTAAATATGCACTGCATTAATGTCAAGACAAGACGATCCAGCTGTTTTGGGGCAGACACCTGTCACAGCAGTAGTTCTCCTGTTTAAAGTTTATGACACGCCCATCTCGGGAATTGGGGTATCAAAATGATTTCCGAACTTCCCAGTCGTAAACACGACATCATAGGGCGTTCATGTGCAATTTTTACCTAGGAAACTCGTATTTACGATGATTCTGATAGCACGTGAAGGCAGCATAAATCTCTGGTGTCCCTAGAATACGGTGGCCATTTCATAACACTTTGCGGCATTTAGTGAGAATAATTGCATGACTCTGTGTCCTCACAACTACAATACAATTTTGCCCATCACATCTTTGGTATTAGGGCTGGGCGATAAAACGATAACGATATGTACCGCGATAGACACGTAATCCATATCAATAAAAATTGCGTTCGATAAAATGTTCGATCTTTTTTTTTTCTTCGTCGGAAGAAACCAGAGGTTGCGGAGCAAGTTTGTTTGCATGATCAAAGGCACTCGCTCTCTGGTAACCAAGCAACGTAAGGAGTGACAGGTTAACAGCCAATCATGTAACTGTATCTTGTTTGGTTGCGCCATATCGTGTCTCCTGTTGGAGATACCAATGAGATATCAGACATTTATTTGACACTGCTTTCAGCCAATCATCTGATTGACCAGAGATCTCACGGCATTAGACGCTGAGCTGCTGCGTCCTGGGGCTTCTTTAGGCAAATGAGTGTCCAGCTTGAGGCTGCACTCGAAAAAATGCTGGGTTAAAAACAACCCAAGTTGGGTCGAATGGACTAAACCAGCAATTGGGTTGTTTTAAACCAGTGAATGGGTTGTTTTAGCCCAGTGAATGGGTCGTTTTAACCCAGCGGTTGGGTTGTTTTTAACCCAGTGAATGGGTCGTTTTAACCCAGCGGTTGGGTTGTTTTAACCCAGTGAATGGGTCGTTTTAACCCAGCGGTTGGGTTGTTTTAACCCAGTGAATGGGTAGTTTTTAACCCAGCGGTTGGGTTGTTTTTAACCCAGTAAATGGGTTGTTTTAACCCAGCGGTTGGGTTGTTTTAACCCAGTGAATGGGTTGTTTTAATCCAGCGGTTGGGTTGTTTTAGCCCAGTGAATGGGTAGTTTTTAACTCAGCGGTTGGGTTGTTTTAGCCCAGTGAATGGGTAGTTTTTAACCCAGCGGTTGGGTTGTTTTTAACCCAGTAAATGGGTTGTTTTAACCCAGCGGTTGGGTTGTTTTAGCCCAGTGAATGGGTTGTTTTAACCCAGCAGTTGGGTTGTTTTAGCCCAGTGAATGGGTTGTTTTAACCCAGCGGTTGGGTTGTTTTTAACCCAGTAAATGGGTTGTTTTAACCCAGAGGTTGGGTTGTTTTTAACCCAGTAAATGGGTTGTTTTAACCCAGCGGTTGGGTTGTTTAAGCCCAGTGAATGGGTAGTTTTTAACTCAGCGGTTGGGTTGTTTAAGCCCAGTGAATGGGTAGTTTTTAACCCAGCGGTTGGGTTGTTTTTAACCCAGTAAATGGGTTGTTTTAACCCAGCGGTTGGGTTGTTTTAACCCAGTGAATGGGTCATTTTAACCCAGTGGTTGGGTTGTTTTAACCCAGTGAATGGGTTGTTTTAACCCAGCGGTTGGGTTGTTTTAACCCAGTGAATGGGTAGTTTTTAACCCAGCGGTTGGGTTGTTTTTAACCCAGTAAATGGGTTGTTTTAACCCAGCGGTTGGGTTGTTTTAACCCAGTGAATGGGTTGTTTTAATCCAGCGGTTGGGTTGTTTTAGCCCAGTGAATGGGTAGTTTTTAACTCAGCGGTTGGGTTGTTTTAGCCCAGTGAATGGGTAGTTTTTAACCCAGCGGTTGGGTTGTTTTTAACCCAGTAAATGGGTTGTTTTAACCCAGCGGTTGGGTTGTTTTAGCCCAGTGAATGGGTTGTTTTAACTCAGCAGTTGGGTTGTTTTAGCCCAGTGAATGGGTTGTTTTAACCCAGCGGTTGGGTTGTTTTTAACCCAGTAAATGGGTTGTTTTAACCCAGAGGTTGGGTTGTTTTTAACCCAGTAAATGGGTTGTTTTAACCCAGCGGTTGGGTTGTTTAAGCCCAGTGAATGGGTAGTTTTTAACTCAGCGGTTGGGTTGTTTAAGCCCAGTGAATGGGTAGTTTTTAACCCAGCGGTTGGGTTGTTTTTAACCCAGTAAATGGGTTGTTTTAACCCAGCGGTTGGGTTGTTTTAACCCAGTGAATGGGTCATTTTAACCCAGTGGTTGGGTTGTTTTAACCCAGTGAATGGGTTGTTTTAACCCAGCGGTTGGGTTGTTTTAACCCAGTGAATGGGTTGTTTTAACCCAGCAGTTGGGTTGTTTTAACCCAGTAAATGGGTTGTTTTAACCCAGCGGTTGGGTTGTTTTAACCCAGTGAATGGGTCGTTTTAACCCAGTGGTTGGGTTGTTTTAACCCAGTGAATGGGTTGTTTTAAC
>JARQWZ010005091.1:22500-25000 GCA_033150135.1 Gobio occitaniae
AAGAGTTTGTCTCATTATGATCAGGATCAAAGTAACACATGCACACTGAATCAGTTCAGTGAGTCGGTTCATTTGAACGAACAGATTAAAAAATGATTCATTCGGTCAGTTGTGTTCCTGGAACTCAATGGTTGAGTCATATCATGGGTTCGTTTTATTAGTTTATGTTTAGAGTAAATTAATTAGCTATGTGTGTTAAATGTGATGCTGTCACTTTAATTAAGACACCAGATAAATAAGTGCTCAATATACACCGATCAGGCATAACATTATGACCTAATATTGTGTTGGTCCCCCTGACCCCTCCAGACCCCTGAAGGTGTGCTGTGGTATCTGTCAAGATGTTAGCAGCAGATCCTTTAAAGGTCCCATGGCATGAACATTTCCTTTTATGAGTTTTTTTTAACATTAACATGAGTTCCCCTAGCCTGTATATGGTCCTCAAGTGGCTAGAAATGTTGATAGGTGTAAACCGAGCTCTGGGTCTCTTTCTCGGCCTTTGTTAAATAACAGTCAAATCTGTTATTTAAAGTGTGATTAGACGCTAGATTAGCGATCAAAGAACACTCTCTTTATAATGCTCGGATCTGTCGATCGAGTGTATCTGCACACATTTGCCCAAACATCTTCCACATGTTACAAAGTTGGTAGAATAAGGAGCATGGGCGTCACTAGGCCCTTTTTAGGGGGCCTTCAGCCCTAAAATTCTGTCCAGCCCCCCTAAAAAATGTCATATCTGCACTGACATGGTTTTCAAGCTGTTGTTATTTAATTTTTTGCCGTTCAGAACTTGTTAAAATGCACATATGTCGATCATAGAAATCTAAATGTTCTCGAGCGGCCATGCCCCCGAAACGAAATAATAAACAGCCAATATCCTAATATACATACTAATAAGCTACTAGTTAATAGTGAGAATTGGACCCTAAACTAAAGTCTTACCAATTTTATTTTCATACCCTCACTGGGGGCTGAGCCGCCCTAAAGTGAACATCCTAGAATCGCCCCTGATAAGGAGGAAAACGACAGGGTCGGTGTGACTGGAACTCTCAGATACAAACGAAATAAACAACTCCGTACAATAAAACTCCTTCTGCTCTCTTCCTCCAGCTCTTCGTCTTTCTCTGGTCCACATGACGTCCGTCTCTCTCAGCGTTTGCTGACCTTGCTAAACCACGCCCCCTCCGCCACATAATCTAACACTCATTTCAAATGCAAAGATGTCAGCCAATCACAGCAGTGGGCGTTTTCACTGAAGTCTCACTTCAGACACGCCCCTTCAAACAGAGCATTCAAGCCAGAAGCTAATATCAGGATAGAAAAATGCCTTTTATTTCTAAATTATGACATTTTGTGATGTAAAAAATCATACTAACAATATTAGTACAACTCAGGAAACGTTATAAAATAATAAAAAAATCCACGCCATGAGACCTTTAAAACCAGTAAGTTGCGAGGCATGGACTCCTCTCTATATATATATATCGTCGGCGGGTTTAGCAAATGTTTTACCAATGAAACGTATTAAAAAGAGCTTGTGACCAAACCTCACAATTCCACTGGCTCCTCAAACTGTCAGTCAAAGCTCATAACTCCGCCCACTTCTCTCGTGAATGAAGCGCCGCACGCAGTTTGGATTGTCTCTGCTTGTTTGCAATGCAATGGTAAATAAAGAACACCAATCAGACCTTCCTAATATTGTGTTGGTCCCCCTGACCCGTCGAGGCATGGCCTCCTCTAGACCCCTGAAGGTGTGCTGTGGTATCTGGCACAAGATGTTAGCAGCAGATCCTTTAAGTCCTGTAAGTTGCGAGGCGGGGCCTCCATGGATCGGACTTGTTTGTTCAGCTCATCCCACAGATGCGTGATTGGATTGAGATCTGGGGAATTTGGACTCAAACTCGTTGTTGTGCTCCTCAAAGCATTCCTGAAGCATTTGTGCTTTGTGGCGGCGCATTATCTGCTGAAAGAGCCACAGCCACAGGGAAAACCGTCTCCATGAAAGGCTGGACATATCCCACCCACTAACAGGAGATCATCAGTGTTATTCATAATGTTATGTCTGATCATGGTATACAACCTGTATGAGAACATTTAATGTTGGCTGTGGTGGAGCAGAACACAGTATTCTTCATGTTTCTGAGCTCATTTGTTTCCTAAAAGCTCTGGATCAATGACTGAAACATCCTCACCACAGACACAGTGGAAACTCTGAGCTCATGCCTCCATTAGCACAATCATCCGCACATCAGAAGGTTTGAAATGTAGATATTTGACTGCAGGTTAACTTTAAGCGAGTGTGTTTCTGTCCCGTTTACTGGAGAAGCGAAACCACTGCAGTTTGAAAATGAGTTTGTGCTTAAAACAAGAACTGAACTCCAAGGGAAACATCATGGCATGTTTTACATCGACGAAACATTCATCATCAGTGCTGTTAAAAGCCTCTCTCTCTCTCTCTCTCTCTCTCTCTCTCTCTCTCTCTCTCTCTCTCTCTCTCTCT
>JARQWZ010005091.1:30000-45000 GCA_033150135.1 Gobio occitaniae
TAACAATAAAATGTTCCCATGGAAAAAAATTCATTAATATTTTCTAATATTAACATAAGATCTGATGATCGTTCTTGGATCATTTTGACCGGATCATTGAATCGGTGAGTTGTTGACTCAAGAACAGTTACAATTGGATCAGTTCTATTATTCGTGAATGAATCGTTCATTGCTATCTCGTGTCTCAGAAGTGGTGGAGATTTCTTTAGTCAAAAAAATGCGGTACAATGCTCTGTAGTGTAAAAAGTATGATATTATGAATTGAATGTAGTGAAATAAAAGGAAAGATTTTCCAAAACACTCTAATAAAGTACAAATACTTGGAAAAAAAGACAGTGACAAAGTGAAAACACCATACTAAAACATATTTTAGTAAATAAAAGCTTAAACCCTTTGGAATTGGACATGGAAATGCAACTTTAAAACATTTTAGCGGCTCAACTTCAAATTTGGAACTTGGTTAGTCATATGGCTTTGATTTTATAGAACTTTTTGAGGCCAAATTATTTTGTAAAACATATATTTTGTATAAAATAAATCAGAATATATGCTTTACAGTAAACTTCAACTTTGATAACTTTATTAACTTTCATTTTTTAAGTGTGTTTGAATCGGACCAACTTCAGGTCTGTTCCAAAGCACAACCATTTCAGTTCAGATCTGATACTGAAGCGGAGTCACAATGAGCGCTGTGAGACGAGTCCTGTGTGTGTGTGTGTGTGTGTGTGTCTCTACGAGCTTCCTCCGGGTGAAGTTGGACACAGTTAAAGGAGCGCGATGACGCCTTCAGTCTAATTAAGAACAACCCAAGCTGAGCCTCTATATTATTCAACACTTCAGGCTGCTGTCTGCCGTCCAAGAACAGCCACCAAAGACCTCAAAACACACACACACACACACACACACACACACACACACACCGAGGGCTTCAACATGGCCAGTGCAGCCAGAGCTTGATGCACAAACTTCAGGCCGTAAGACATGGAATCCGTCTCACATTTCTTATTCCGACAAGGGCTCCATTTTAATCAGGGGCAGCAGCGAAGCCCGAGGAACGGAGACGGCATCAAAGAAGGGAGGAGGAAGAGGAAGAGAGACGGGGTGGAGGAAGGATGCTGAAGAGGAAGATGGAGATACAGAGAGATGATGAAGTCTGTCCTAATGCAGGAAGAAAAGACGGGATTCTCCTGGGAAATATACGAGTGTTTTAAAGTCAACATCGAACAACATTCACAAGTCTATAATGTGTGTTTTCATATGCAAAACAGCATCTGATTGGACAAAATCTGTGCATGGTGAAAGAGAAAAACTGCATTTTGTGGTCAAAAGTTTTTAAAAGTCTGTTCTGCTCACCAACACTGCATTTATTTGATCATAAATACAGTAAAAATTGCAATATATTATTATAATTTAAAATCGCTGTTTTATACCAAAGCTGCATTTATTTGATCAGAAATACAGTAAAAATTGTGAAATATTATTACAATTTAAAATAGCTGTTTTAAACCAAGGCTGTATATTTGATCATAAATACAGTAAAAATTGTGAAATATTATTATAATTTAAAATAGCTGTTTTAAACCAAGGCTTTTTATTTGATCAGAAATACAGTAAAAATTGTGAAATATTATTATAATTTAAAATCGCTGTTTTATACCAAGGCTGTTTATTTGATCATAAATACAGTAAAAATTGTGAAATATTATTACAATTTAAAATAGCTGTTTTATACCAAGGCTGCATTTATTTGATTAGAAATACAGTAAAAATTTTGAAATATTATTACAATTTTAAATGGCTGTTTTATACCAAGGCTGCGTTTATTTGATCAGAAATACAGTAAAAATTGTGAAATATAATTACAATTTAAAATAGCTGTTTTATACCAAGGCTGTTTATTTGATCATAAATACAGTAAAAATTGTGAAATATTATTATAATTTAAAATCATTGTTTTATACCAAGGCTGCATTTATTTGATCATAAATACAGTAAAAATTTTGAAATATTATTACAATTTAAAATAGCTGTTTTAAACCAAGGCTGTTTATTTGATCATAAATACAGTAAAAATTGTGAAATATTATTATAATTTAAAATCATTGTTTTATACCAAGGCTGCATTTATTTGATCATAAATACAGTAAAAATTTTGAAATATTATTACAATTTAAAATAGCTGATTTATACCAAGGCTGCATTAATCTGATCATAAATACAGTAAAAATTGCAATATATTATTATAATTGAAAATAGCTGTTTTATACCAAGGCTGTTTATTTGACCATAAATACAGTGAAAATTTTGAAATATGATTATAATTTAAAATCGCTGTTTTATACCAAGGCTGCATTTATTTGATCATAAATACAGTAAAAATTTTGAAATATTATTACAATTTAAAATAGCTGTTTTATAGCAAGGCTGTTTATTTGATCATAAATACAGTAAAAATTGTGAAATATTATAACAATTTAAAATAGCAGTTTTATACCAAGGCTGCGTTTATTTGATCATAAATACAGTAAAAATTGTGAAATATTATTACAATTTAAAATAGCTGTTTTAAACCAAGGCTGTTTATTTGATCATAAATACAGTAAAAATTGTGAAATATTATTACAATTTAAAATAGCTGTTTTATACCAAGGCTGCATTAATCTGATCATAAATACAGTAAAAATTGCAATATATTATTATAATTGAAAATAGCTGTTTTATACCAAGGCTGTTTATTTGACCATAAATACAGTGAAAATTTTGAAATATTATTATAATTTAAAATCGCTGTTTTATACCAAGGCTGCATTTATTTGATCATAAATACAGTAAAAATTTTGAAATATTATTACAATTTAAAATAGCAGTTTTATACCAAGGCCGTTTATTTGATCATAAATACAGTAAAAATTGTGAAATATTATTATAATTTAAAATAGCTGTTTTATACCAAGGCAGCATTAATCTGATTATAACTCCAGTAATCAGTGTAATATTCCTCCAGTGTAGATCAGCTGTTCTCTATGTGAATATACAGTAAAGTGTCATTTATTCCTGTGATCAAAGCTGAATTTATCATCATTACTCCAGTCTTCAGTGTCACATGATCATTCAGAAATCATTCTCATATGAGGATCTGATGCTCAACACACAGTTATGATTATTATCAGTGTTGAACAATGTTCATATTTCTGTGGATGCATTTTATTTTTCATGATTCTTTGAGAAAAGAACAGCATTTTTTTTGAAATAGACATTCTAAATGTCATATTTGATTAATTGAATGCATCATTTCTAAATAACATTATGAAGCAGTTTTCAACGTCATGATGAAATCATGGAGTGTTCCTCTTCCTCCCTGACCTGAATAGCCTTTAATATTCCCTTAAAAGCAAAAGGCTGGCAGTGTCCCCAAATGAAACCCCTCTCAGATCGGAGGAAGATCCAGGCCGCCAATTCCATCTCAAACGACACAATGTCAACACTTCTTTTCTTGTGTTCCATTTTATTCATCCTTCTTTCAAATTATAATTTGATTCGGGTGGTACAAGGGCTTTGATATTAAAATTTTTAATAAAAGCCCTGATACTCGTGTACGTCGGCAGGATTTGGGGCCGATTTTCATCCTTCTATTTGTCATTATTATTATAGTTCTTTTTTGTCCAGAGGCACAGCCTACACAGATCATTATTTCAGGAAAAAGACTATTGCCTTTTTTTCCCTTCACCCCCTCTCCAATAAATTCAATGTGTGTCTAAATTAATGCATTACAAGCCATGGGAGAGATATTAAAAAAATGATAAAAACTAATCCTTGATGTTGAGCCGGTGCGCGCCGCTCTGACCCTGAACACACTCGTGTTATAGTGCTGAACATCGCTCGGATTACTCCATAATATTTCATTACACGCACAAAATCCACAGTCGTATATCTAGCACAGGTGTGTCGTTATTAATCACTGAGGTCCAGCGCGGCCGGCCGGAGAGAACAAGGACGCATCAGAACCTGCACAGCATGCAGACGCGTCTAAAACACAGCGTCAACACAACACAACACATCGCACAAATGCAGAAACACAAGGTGATGATGGGAAATATGACCGTGCTTCTGGTGATGGGACACGCACGAACCCCCTAACAGAGAACATTCATAGTTTTTAATAATGTTCTCTAAAAGTTTGCACAAAAATATTATTTATAAGCATTTTATTACTGAAATGTTTTAGTTGGAAGTTCGTCTAACATTCACAGAACATTCAAAAGTAACGCTCAGAGAACACTCAAGAGTAACGCTCAGAGAACATTTAAGAGTAACACTCAGAGAACATTTAAGAGTAACACTCAGAGAACATTTAAGAGTAACACTCAGAGAACATTTAAGAGTAACACTCAGAGAACATTTAAGAGTAACGCTCAGAGAACATTTAAGAGTAACGCTCAGAGAACATTTAAGAGTAACACTCAGAGAACATTTAAGAGTAACGCTCAGAGAACATTTAAGAGTAACGCTCAGAGAACACTCAAGAGTAACGCTCAGAGAACATTTAAGAGTAACACTCAGAGAACATTTAAGAGTAACGCTAAGAGAACATTTAAGAGTAACGCTCAGAGAACATTTAAGAGTAACACTCAGAGAACATTTAAGAGTAACGCTCAGAGAACATTTAAGAGTAACGCTCAGAGAACACTCAAGAGTAACGCTCAGAGAACATTTAAGAGTAACACTCAGAGAACATTTAAGAGTAACGCTAAGAGAACATTTAAGAGTAACGCTCAGAGAACATTTAAGAGTAACACTCAGAGAACATTTAAGAGTAACGCTCAGAGAACATTTAAGAGTAACGCTCAGTGAACACTCAAGAGTAACGCTCAGAGAACATTTAAGAGTAACACTCAGAGAACATTTAAGAGTAACGCTAAGAGAACATTTAAGAGTAACGCTCAGAGAACATTTAAGAGTAACACTCAGAGAACATTTAAGAGTAACGCTCAGAGAACATTTAAGAGTAACGCTCAGAGAACACTCAAGAGTAACGCTCAGAGAACATTCAAGAGTAACGCTCAGAGAACATTTAAGAGTAACGCTCAGAGAACATTTAAGAGTAACGCTCAGAGAACATTCAAGAGTAACGCTCAGAGAACACTCAAGAGTAACGCTCAGAGAACATTCAAGAGTAACACTCAGAGAACATTCAAGAGTAACGCTCAGAGAAAACTCAAGAGTAACACTCAGAGAACATTCAAGAGTAACGCTCAGAGAAAACTCAAGAGTAACACTCAGAGAACACTCAAGAGTAACGCTCAGAGAACACTCAAGAGTAACGCTCAGAGAACACTCAAGAGTAACACTCAGAGAATATTCAAGAGTAACACTCAGAGAACATTCAAGAGTAACACTCAGAGAACACTCAAGAGTAACGCTCAGAGAACACTCAAGAGTAACACTCAGAGAACATTCAAGAGTAACACTCAGAGAACATTCAAGAGTAACGCTCAGAGAACAATCAAGAGTAACACTCAGAGAACATTCAAGAGTAACGCTCAGAGAACATTCAAGAGTAACGCTCAGAGAACACTCAAGAGTAACACTCAGAGAACACTCAAGAGTAACGCTCAGAGAATATTCAAGAGTAACACTCAGAGAACATTCAAGAGTAACACTCAGAGAATATTCAAGAGTAACACTCAGAGAACATTCAAGAGTAACGCTCAGAGAACATTCAAGAGTAACACTCAGAGAACATTCAAGAGTAACACTCAGAGAATATTCAAGAGTAACACTCAGAGAACATTCAAGAGTAACGCTCAGAGAACATTCAAGAGTAACACTCAGAGAACATTCAAGAGTAACGCTCAGAGAACACTCAAGAGTAACACTCAGAGAACATTCAAGAGTAACACTCAGAGAACATTCAAGAGTAACGCTCAGAGAATATTCAAGAGTAACGCTCAGAGAACATTCAAGAGTAACACTCAGAGAACACTCAAGAGTAACACTCAGAGAACACTCAAGAGTAACACTCAGAGAACATTTAAGAGTAACGCTCAGAGAACATTCAAGAGTAACGCTCAGAGAACATTCAAGAGTAACACTCAGAGAACATTCAAGAGTAACACTCAGAGAACATTCAAGAGTAACGCTCAGAGAATATTCAAGAGTAACGCTCAGAGAACATTCAAGAGTAACACTCAGAGAACACTCAAGAGTAACACTCAGAGAACACTCAAGAGTAACACTCAGAGAACATTTAAGAGTAACGCTCAGAGAATATTCAAGAGTAACGCTCAGAGAACATTCAAGAGTAACACTCAGAGAACACTCAAGAGTAACACTCAGAGAACACTCAAGAGTAACACTCAGAGAACATTCAAGAGTAACGCTCAGAGAACATTTAAGAGTAACGCTCAGAGAACATTCAAGAGTAACACTCAGAGAACACTCAAGAGTAACACTCAGAGAACACTCAAGAGTAACACTCAGAGAACATTCAAGAGTAACGCTCAGAGAACATTCAAGAGTAACACTCAGAGAACACTCAAGAGTAACACTCAGAGAACATTTAAGAGTAACGCTCAGAGAACACTCAGAACGCTCAGAGAACATTTAAGAGTAACGCTCAGAGAATATTCAAGAGTAACGCTCAGAGAATATTCAAGAGTAACGTTCAGAGAATATTCAAGAGTAACGTTCAGAGAATATTCAAGAGTAACACTCAGAGAACACTCAAGAGTAACGCTCAGAGAACACTCAAGAGTAACGCTCAGAGAACACTCAAGAGTAACGCTCAGAGAACACTCAAGAGTAACGCTCAGAGAATATTCAAGAGTAACGCTCAGAGAACACTCAAGAGTAACGCTCAGAGAACACTCAAGAGTAACGCTCAGAGAACACTCAAGAGTAACGCTCAGAGAATATTCAAGAGTAAATCAATCGCAATCGCTCGCTCTGGCCCCGGGGGGGGGGGATCATCTCTCGCCGTCGCAGCTCACTGACGTTAAATCGTTGCAGGCAGAATTTGCTGACGTGTTCTCGCCCCTCCCTGGTCGCACAGACCTCATTCAACACCATGTTGAGACCGAGCCGGGCGTGGTAGTTCGCAGCCGGCCGTACCGTTTACCCGAACACAAAAAAAAGGTGGTTCAGGCTGAATTAGAGGCTATGTTGGATATGGGGGTAATAGAAGAGTCCAACAGCGATTGGGCGAGCCCGATAGTTTTGGTACCAAAACCTGACGGCTCAGTGCGATTCTGTGTGGACTACAGAAAAGTGAACGCGGTGTCGAAATTTGATGCGTACCCAATGCCAAGGGTGGACGAGTTGCTTGATCGGCTTGGGACCGCTCGCTTTTATTCGACGCTGGACTTAACTAAGGGATATTGGCAGATCCCCTTGTCGCCAATGTCCAAAGAAAAGTCAGCTTTCACCACGCCGTTTGGGTTACACCAATTTGTCACCCTTCCTTTCGGCTTGTTCGGGGCTCCCGCGACCTTCCAGCGACTAATGGACAGGATTCTCCGGCCGCATGCTGCATATGCTGCTGCGTACTTGGATGATATCATCATCTATAGTGCGGACTGGCAGCGGCATATGCAGCATCTGCGCGCTGTCCTAAAGTCGCTGAGGAGGGCGGGGCTCACGGCCAACCCAAAGAAGTGTGCGATTGGGCGGGTGGAAGTAAGATATCTGGGCTTCCACTTGGGTCATGGACAGGTGCGGCCCCAAATTGACAAAACTGCAGCTATTGCGACCTGCCCGAGGCCCAAGTCCAAAAAGGAGGTTAGACAGTTCCTGGGGCTAGCGGGATATTATAGAAGGTTTGTACCCAATTATTCGGACCTCGCTAGCCCGCTGACTGATCTAACTAAAAAGGAGGTGCCGGATACAGTTCAGTGGACGGAGCGGTGCCAGCAGGCTTTTACCCAAATAAAGGCTGCTCTGTGTGGTGGGCCGCTCTTACAAGCTCCTAATTTCTCTCTCCCTTTTTCCCTACAGACGGACGCCTCGGACAGGGGGCTGGGCGCAGTCCTGTCCCAGGAGGTGGAGGGTGAGGAGCGGCCGGTGCTGTACATCAGTCGCAAGCTCTCTAAGAGAGAGACGATGTACAGCACCATAGAAAAAGAATGCCTGGCTATCAGGTGGGCCGTGCTCACCCTCCGCTACTACCTCCTGGGCCGGGAGTTCACCCTCTGTTCGGACCACGCCCCTTTGCAGTGGCTCCACCGCATGAAGGATACCAACGCCCGGATCACCCGTTGGTATCTAGCTTTACAGCCTTTTAAGTTCAAGGTGATCCACAGGCCGGGTGCACAGATGCAGGCCGGATGGCTCCCCGGCCTGGTGCGGGCGGTGGGGGTATGTGGCGAAGGGGGCGTGGTTCTGCGAATTCTGTAGCGGGAGAGAGAGACCGCGGAGACGAGCGGTGAGTAAGTAGGTCAAGTGCAGATCACTTACACCTGTCTCTTGTTCCAGTAATTGGCGTGGAGAGACCGTAAAACCCGCGATTGTGAGAGAGGAGAGGGAGAGAGAGTTGGACTGGGACGCTGTGCACACTGCCTGCCTGAGAAAGCTACAAGGAATCTGAGTGATCGTCTTGAGAAAGTTTTGAGTACACGTTGCTGTGTCTTTGCGCCCCCGTGCGCTGTTTATGTTTATACAAGTTTTGAGCATTAAAGAGCACAGTCCCAGTCAAGCCGACCCCGTCTTCTTCCTTCCTTCACCCACACACACAACTTTACTACAAGAACACTCAAGAGTAACGCTCAGAGAACACTCAAGAGTAACGCTCAGAGAACACTCAAGAGTAACGCTCAGAGAACACTCAAGAGTAACACTCAGAGAACACTCAAGAGTAACACTCAGAGAACACTCAAGAGTAAGACTTAGAGAACACTCAAGAGTAACGCTCAGAGAACACTCAAGAGTTACACTCAGAGAACACTCAAGAGTAACACTCAGAGAACACTCAAGAGTAAGACTTAGAGAACACTCAAGAGTAACGCTCAGAGAACATTCAAGAGTAACGCTCAGAGAACACTCAAGAGTAAGACTCAGAGAACACTCAAGAGTAACGCTCAGAGAACACTCAAGAGTTACACTCAGAGAACACTCAAGAGTAAAACTCAGAGAACACTCAAGAGTAAGACTTAGAGAACACTCAAGAGTAACGCTCAGAGAACACTCAAGAGTTACGCTCAGAGAACACTCAAGAGTAACACTCAGACAACACTCAAGAGTAACGCTCAGAGAACATTAAAGAGTAACGCTCAGAGAACATTCAAGAGTAACGCTCAGAGAACATTAAAGAGTAACGCTCAGAGAACACTCAAGAGTAACGCTCAGAGAACATTCAAGAGTAACGTTCAGAGAACACTCAAGAGTAACGCTCAGAGAACATTAAAGAGTAACGCTCAGAGAACATTCAAGAGTAACGTTCAGAGAACACTCAAGAGTAACGCTCAGAGAACACTCAAGAGTAACGCTCAGAGAATATTCAAGAGTAACGTTCAGAGAACACTCAAGAGTAACGCTCAGAGAACATTAAAGAGTAACGCTCAGAGAACACTCAAGAGTAACGCTGAGAGAACACTCAAGAGTAACGCTCAGAGAACACTCAAGAGTAACGCTCAGAGAACACTCAAGAGTAACGCTCAGAGAACACTCAAGAGTAACGCTCAGAGAACACTCAAGAGTAACGCTCAGAGAACACTCAAGAGTAAGACTCAGAGAACACTCAAGAGTAACGCTCAGAGAACACTCAAGAGTAACGCTCAGAGAACACTCAAGAGTAACGCTCAGAGAACACTCAAGAGTAATGCTCAGAGAACACTCAAGAGTAACGCTCAGAGAAAACTCAAGAGTAACGCTCAGAGAACACTCAAGAGTAACGCTCAGAGAACACTCAAGAGTAACGCTCAGAGAACACTCAAGAGTAACGCTCAGAGAACACTCAAGAGTAACGCTCAGAGAACACTCAAGAGTAACGCTCAGAGAACATTAAAGAGTAACGCTCAGAGAACACTCAAGAGTAACGCTCAGAGAACATTCAAGAGTAACGCTCAGAGAACACTCAAGAGTAACGCTCAGAGAACACTCAAGAGTAACGCTCAGAGAACACTCAAGAGTAACGCTCAGAGAACACTCAAGAGTAACGCTCAGAGAACACTCAAGAGTAACGCTCAGAGAACATTAAAGAGTAACGCTCAGAGAACACTCAAGAGTAACGCTCAGAGAGCACTCAAGAGTAACGCTCAGAGAACATTCAAGAGTAACACTCAGAGAACATTCAAGAGTAACGCTCAGAGAACACTCAAGAGTAACGCTCTAAGAACATTCAAGAGTAACGCTCAGAGAACATTCAAGAGTAACACTCAGAGAACATTCAAGAGTAACGCTCAGAGAACACTCAAGAGTAACGCTCAGAGAACATTCAAGAGTAACACTCAGAGAACATTCAAGAGTAACACTCAGAGAACATTCAAGAGTAACGCTCAGAGAACACTCAAGAGTAACGCTCAGAGAACATTCAAGAGTAACACTCAGAGAACATTCAAGAGTAACACTCAGAGAACACTCAAGAGTAACGCTCAGAGAACATTAAAGAGTAACGCTCAGAGAACACTCAAGAGTAACGCTCAGAGAACACTCAAGAGTAACGCTCAGAAAACACTCAAGAGTAATGCTCAGAGAACATTCAAGAGTAACGCTCAGAGAACATTCAAGAGTAACGCTCAGAGAACACTCAAGAGTAACGCTCTAAGAACATTCAAGAGTAACGCTCAGAGAACACTCAAGAGTAACGCTCAGAGAACATTCAAGAGTAACGCTCAGAGAACACTCAAGAGTAACGCTCAGAGAACACTCAAGAGTAACGCTCAGAGAACACTCAAGAGTAACGCTCAGAGAACACTCAAGAGTAACGCTCAGAGAACACTCAAGAGTAACGCTCAGAGAACACTCAAGAGTAACGCTCAGAGAACACTCAAGAGTAACGCTCAGAGAACACTCAAGAGTAAGACTCAGAGAACACTCAAGAGTAACGCTCAGAGAACACTCAAGAGTAACGCTCAGAGAACACTCAAGAGTAACGCTCAGAGAACACTCAAGAGTAACGCTCAGAGAACACTCAAGAGTAACGCTCAGAGAACACTCAAGAGTAACGCTCAGAGAACACTCAAGAGTAAGACTCAGAGAACACTCAAGAGTAACGCTCAGAGAACACTCAAGAGTAACGCTCAGAGAACACTCAAGAGTAACGCTCAGAGAACACTCAAGAGTAACGCTCAGAGAGCACTCAAGAGTAACGCTCAGAGAACATTCAAGAGTAACGCTCAGAGAACACTCAAGAGTAACGCTCAGAGAACATTCAAGAGTAACGCTCAGAGAACACTCAAGAGTAACGCTCAGAGAACATTAAAGAGTAACGCTCAGAGAACACTCAAGAGTAACGCTCAGAGAACACTCAAGAGTAACGCTCAGAGAACACTCAAGAGTAATGCTCAGATAACATTCAAGAGTAACGATCAGAGAACATTCAAGAGTAACGCTCAGAGAACACTCAAGAGTAACGCTCTAAGAACATTCAAGAGTAACGCTCAGAGAACACTCAAGAGTAACGCTCAGAGAACATTCAAGAGTAACGCTCAGAGAACACTCAAGAGTAACGCTCAGAGAACACTCAAGAGTAACGCTCAGAGAACACTCAAGAGTAACGCTCAGAGAACACTCAAGAGTAACACTCAGAGAACACTCAAGAGTAACACTCAGAGAACACTCAAGAGTAACGCTCAGAGAACACTCAAGAGTAACGCTCAGAGAACACTCAAGAGTAACACTCAGAGAACACTCAAGAGTAACGCTCAGAGAACACTCAAGAGTAACGCTCAGAGAACACTCAAGAGTAAGACTCAGAGAACACTCAAGAGTAACACTCAGAGAACACTCAAGAGTAACACTCAGAGAACACTCAAGAGTAACACTCAGAGAACACTCAAGAGTAACACTCAGAGAACACTCAAGAGTAACGCTCAGAGAACACTCAAGAGTAACGCTCAGAGAACACTCAAGAGTAAGACTCAGAGAACACTCAAGAGTAACACTCAGAGAACACTCAAGAGTAACACTCAGAGAACATTCAAGAGTAACACTCAGAGAACACTCAAGAGTAAGACTCAGAGAACACTCAAGAGTAACACTCAGAGAACACTCAAGAGTAACACTCAGAGAACACTCAAGAGTAACGCTCAGAGAACACTCAAGAGTAACGCTCAGAGAACACTCAAGAGTAACACTCAGAGAACACTCAAGAGTAACGCTCAGAGAACACTCAAGAGTAACACTCAGAGAACACTCAAGAGTAACACTCAGAGAACACTCAAGAGTAACACTCAGAGAACACTCAAGAGTAACACTCAGAGAACACTCAAGAGTAACACTCAGAGAACACTCAAGAGTAACACTCACATAACCAATAAAGAATGTTGCAAAATCAACACATGTTTAATATTCAGAGAACTTAATGTTTTCATAACTGAATGGGAATCTCTTTAGAGCACATTTATTGTCAGCTGCCCTTCATGCACACGCGTGTAAACTCACAAATGCAGAACCGTGAGGTGAGGATGGGAAGTGCTCGAGCTTCTGTGGACGGGTCGTGTTCAGCAGGTTCGGCACACTGTCAGACTCGTGGACGAGGACGCTTCAGCACATGTGCCTCCCTGCTGATGTGAACTATTTTCCTGCTTGCAAGTGTGTGTGTGTGTGTGTGTGTTAAAAGGAAAACAAACTGATGCCAATCCGCCCGTATCTCTGATGACTTGCTAACTAGGGCAGCGATGCAATCTTAACCTCACATTGCGTTTTCGATCATTTTGACCCACAGAGGATTTTCTGTTTCCTGTAAACGGCAGTTAATGTCATTGCAGTGGATTAAAATTTACTGACTTTACTCACACAGGGTAAAACAACTTCCCAAAAGATTATTTTTTGTATAATTCCCCCCCACCTTGTAGCACTTTTACTGTTGCTTGGTCAAAAATGTCCGGCCTACAAAAAAAGCAGCAGTTAAATCTCTCGTTATGCCAACAATCTAAAAATGCAGGGTTAAAAAAATGGACTAACCCAGCAATTGGGTCGTTTTAAGCAAACATTTAACCCAACTGCTGGGTTAAAACGACCCATTCACTGGGTTAAAACAACCCAATTGCTGGGTTAGTCCATTTTCAACCCAACTTGGGTTGTTTTTAACCCAGCATTTTTTAGAGTGAAATATTGGATTCAATCTTTGTTTTCTTTCAATTTCCTTTTCCATTGATCAGAGCTTGTGAATGTGCATTTGCTCAGATCAATGAAACATAAATACAGAACCTGTGCATGTTAAAGAAAACCAGTTGACATATACACTCACCTAAAGGATTATTAGGAACACACACTAATACTGTGTTTGACCCCCTTTCGCCTTCAGAACTGCCTTAATTCTACGTGGCATTGACTCAACAAGCTGCTGAAAGCATTCTTTAGAAATGTTGGCCCATATTGATAGGAGAGCATCTGCAGTTGATGGAGATTTGTGGGATGCACATCCAGGGCACGAAGCTCCCGTTCCACCACATCCCAAAGATGCTCTATTGGGTTGAGATCTGGAGACTGTGGCGGCCATTTTAGTCCAGTGAACTCACTGTCATGTTCAAGAAACCAGTTTGAAATGATGTGAGCTTTGTGACGGTGCATTATCCTGCTGGAAGTAGCCATCAGAGGATGGAGACATGGTGCTCATAAAGGGATGGACATGGGCAGAAACAATGCTCAGGTAGGCCGTGGCATTTAAACCATGCCCAATTGGCACTAAGGGGCCTAAAGTGTGCCAAGAAAACATCCCCCACACCATTACACCACCACCACCAGCCTGCACAGTGGGAACAAGGCATGATGATCCATGTTCTCATTCTGTTTACGCCAAATTCTGACTCTACCATCTGAATGTCTCAACAGAAATCCAGACTCATCAGACCAGGCAACATTTTTCCAGTCTTCAACTGTCCAATTTTGTTCAAATTGTTGCCTCTTTTTCCTCTTTGTAGTGGAGATGAGTGGTACCCGGTGGGGTCTTCTGCTGTTGTAGCCCATCCGCCTCAAGGTTGTGTGTGTTGTGGCTTCACAAATGCTTTGCTGCAGACCTCGGTTGTAACGAGTGGTTATTTCAGTCAAAGTTGCTCTTCTATCAGCTTGAATCAGTCGGCCCATGACCTCTGACCTCTAGCATCAACAAGGCATTTTCTCCCACAGGACTGCCGCATACTGGATGCTTTTCCCTTCTCACACCATTCTTTGTAAACCCTAGAAATGGTTGTGCGTGAAAATTCCAGTAACTGAGCAGATTGTGAAATACTCGTCTGGCACCAACAACCATGCCACGCTCAAAATTGCTTAAATCTCCTTTCTTTCCCATTCCGACATTCAGTGTGGAGTTCAGGAGATTGTCTTGACCAGGACCACACCCCTAAATACATTGAAGACACTGCCATGTGATTGGTTGATTAGATAATTGCATTAATGAGTGCTCCTAATAATCCTTTAGGTGAGTGTATATTCAGTGATAATGAGAGCTTGAGGTTGATGTGGACTGACCATCATCTCTACAGATCATCTCTTGATTTTCACGCTCATCGCACGTTTTGGGATGTGTCTATGTGCCACCTCGCTGGCCAATCGTTGTCTCACCTCACCCCCTGTTCCTCTTCCTTTCTCCCAGCGGCTTCATTATCACATGCAAAACAGACACAAAGACTCGAATCAACGTCTCATGCCGAGACAATCGCAGACGGAGACCTTCACACCAGCACGAGGAGCTCATGTGAAAGTGTTCATGCGAGGCTGTGGTGGCGAGGCAGGAGCTCTGCGCTGGTAATTGTGCAGTGATGGGAGTCTTTGTCCTCTTTTATTCATCTGGTACGAGACGTGACAAGACGCCACCTGCTAAACTGCGAACGCCTTCGTCTTTTGTTT